>SWKW01000070.1:0-156999 GCA_011058865.1 Didymella keratinophila | reverse complement strand
CTGCCACCCCTCTCTCTCTGCCACCCCTCTCTCTCTGCCTCCTCTTTCTCCTTACTTCTTTATATAAGATAGAATAGATAAATAGAATAATACGAGCCTTTAAGCAGTGTAAAATACCTTTATTTTAGATAAGATATACTTTTATGTAGTGTAAAATACACCCCTAACGCGGTGTAAACGATAGACTTTCTTCTGTGTTATTTACACGATAAAAGTGCGGTGTTTTTTACCCGCTCTGGTACCCCAGTGACTTCGTCAACCTCTATGTCTCCCAAGTCATCTGAAACCGACAGTCTATGGCCCTGCATGGCGCTAGATACTCGATCTCGGCGCGAACCCGTACTTTAGTCGAGTATGGCCGAACCAAGAGATTGCGGTCTCTAGGGAATATGTGATTTTAGTTGGTGCCAGCGCCAGCGCCGCATCAGACGAGCCCCAGGATTGTCACTTCGAGGATTTCCTCTGGCCTCTCCAGTAAGTGCAATCGACAAGCTCTCGTAATACATGGCTCAAAGACCCAGTGAGTGTTCCGTACAACTTCTGTCCCGAGCTGCGTCTTCACAGGCAAATGTGGACGTACATCCACTTTTTGCTCGATTCTACCCTTCCTCCTCAACTTCCAGCGAGCAAGCCAGTCGGAGTGTCGCGTACACTGCTGGACGCCCGTCACCTCAACGCCTTTGAGTCACGGGACAAGGTATTCGCACTACAAGACATGCTTGCTTTTATGTGCGCATCACCCTTCCCAGCACCCAAATATGCTACATCCGTAGAGGAAGTTTATCATGGAGCCACCAGAGCCTCGATCCTGAACGACCAGACTCTACGTATCCTCCCTGATATCACAGGGCACCGTAAAATTGACGAGATGCCATCTTGGGTGCCTGACTACTCCAATAGCGACAACGTTCCTGAAGTCGATGAATGGGAGGTCCGCCAAGCAACTGGATCGAGTAGCAACTCCACGTCCAAAGTCATGAGCTCAAGAGGACAACTCAAGCTCGAAGGATTTGCCATCGACTAAATCGGTCAGAGACTCAATACTCTCCCAACAATTCAGAATCTATGCAGACCAGATGTGTTAGCTCAGGAGCTTCGTCAGCCGTTCGATCAGAATTTGCTCCTGCGACAAGAGTATCTTGACTTTCTTAGCAATTTAATATTGCCAACCTGGGAAGATTCGAAGCACAAATGACCACTCGCAAGCATCATTCGTCGCTTGTTTGGAGATATACGCACCACAAAGGTCATAAGCAACTTGTAGAGACGCCGCACCCAACCCGCGAGAACTTGATCAAGCGCTTGAATCGCAAGGTCTTGTGCCGAACTTATTATGGCTGTCTGTGTCTGATCTCTAAGTATGCCCGGCAAGATGATACCGTTACTTTGCTGACTGAAGGCAATCTACCTATGGTACTGCGTTAGGCTCATGTCCTCGTCTACGAGCCAATCAGCAGCGACGATGTCAAAAACGTGATGGATGGCTCATTATGAGCACATCTACAGACCCCTGACACGCCTCAGCAATTCAGAATCATCTGATCGTTGTGTATGGGAGATAGATGACCACCGCCGAACTCATAAAAAGCAACTTCAAACTAGTGGTTGGTTCTCGACAAAAGAAGAGGCAAAATGTGTAAAGTCAGTCAAGATTAATCGAAGCCTACTTTGAGCCGGCTATTGTGCATGAGGCACACACACGCCTCTGTGTGGTGGGATCAGGGTGGTTTTCCACAACCTCCACGTACTGCACATGCAGAGCTCAATACGTGTTTCGAAATGGCGTAGTCGGACTCGAAGCTGGGCTGATGCAGGCTGAGGACTGAAGGCTATTAAGTGAAACGAGTTCTAATGGTATTATGCAAGTATCTGTGTTCAGATTGGACTTTGGTACAGAGCCCAGTGCTGCCTCACTTTTCGAATGGTCAAGACCCTCCCATTCCCTACCGTGGCGGCGAATGCTCGACCTCGATGTTCCTGTTGTAAAGCTCTCGATATACACCTACTTTGAGGAGCATGGCTCGAGCGTGGTCCATGGTCGCCTCAGAAGAGAATCATGCACAGCATGCCGCTACGTGTATCTCGGATGATCAGTCTATTCGCCCACAATGAGCATACCACCGAAGAGTTACTCATTCTAGATTGCCGAAGATCTATGCCCCGCGAGCAGGGATTTCTGCCATACCCCACGGCGAAGCGTTTCTTTCACGACCTCGGAGGCACCCTGTACGTGACCCTAAAGCATCCTCCACGATACCAACAAACAAACATGCATATCTGTAGAAGATCAACATTCGGAGCCTCTGTACAACTCTCGCCTCAGATCAAGTAGGTACGAAGTGAGGCTCTGCCCCACAGCCTCGCCCCATTGGCTCCCCCAAATTCAGACCTTGTACCTGCCCAACTGCCACCTTCTCCCGCCTCGTCAACAAACATCCGGAACCATCCAAGATCAGCGTCGGCGCGTCCACCAATATCCCCACTCGTTTTCTACTCACCTTCACGACCCCCCAAAAAAAAAAAATGAGGCTGAGCTACTGCAGGCCCAAAAAACCCTGTACATGTTCACCGGCGACTAGATTTCAGATTGCGTTGGGTATCACGAACCGTTGGGTCGCAAGGCGATTCGCCTGCTTGGTTCGACTTGTCACAGCAGCGATCCCAGGCGGTGATGTGGTCAGTGGCTTAACGGTCGGTGGGTCGATCCCGGGATTCTCTGTTCACTTTGTGATCTTGGCGGTGTGTGAGTGAGGCTATCCTTGTGGGAACGTGAAGCTCAAACGCCCGTCGAAAGTGCGCGAGTCATTTGCAACACGAACTTAAAGTTAAGTGTTGTTAAGAGTTTCGAGGATGTCAGGTCTTTGAACTTCATATATACATTGGTATCGTGTCGCGTGCCTGCTAGCTATGTGGTCGTTGTATAGTATGCCATGCTTCTTTGTGCGCCGCACCCTCCATATACACCGAAAATTAGGGAAGTGAATAGAAACGCCGGGTACATCCCAGATGCGTAGATAGACCGATGTAAGAGGCTGAGATTTGACAAAAGAAAAAGTAAACATAAGAGATTAAGCGCCCTATATTCCTCTTGCCGGTTCCAATAACGCCTAAAATTTGACCGAGGCATGCGGGCCAGACCCGTGTCTCATGTCGTCATTGTCATCATGCGCGATTCGTGCTTTTGTTGTTGTTGATGGACTGTTGATGAGGCTAGTGGCCGACTGGAAGCCACATTCTCCTCTCGTCCATGCTTCGGGCTGTGCGTCCACCGGGTGTCAAGGGGATCTCAACACGGCGATGGTCTGCGCGCTCGCCTTCACTGTCGTCATCATATGCGTCGGACAAGCGTGCAAAGTAGTCCGCGAGTCCGTTGGTTGGTGATGCGATAGATTCGTATAGCGGCGGCGGGGTCTCGAGTGGTGGTGGTGGTTCTTCCTCTGAGAACTCTGGTGGTGCGAACGAGGGTACGCGGAGGAGGTGGATGGGTCGTTGCACGGCATTGTCGGCTGGACCACCTATATGTGCTGCTTGTGGCCGTGCAAGGGTTGGCATGGGTGTCGACACAGTTGCGTCCGAGTTACCCCTTGAACGAGCCATTGAGCTTAATGTTGGTACCCGGCCGGTCGGAGACGTGCGTCGGGTAGGAGCATTTGGACAGCCGCACTCGGGCGCCTGTGCGTTACCAACGTATGGCTCAGGTGATGAGTATGCTGGTAGTGCTGTATTTGCTTGTGTAGCCTGGCAGGAGAGGATGTGGAAGGGCGAGTCAATTGAAATCTCGAAGTGCCTTCGCTTGGTTGGATCCGCCTTGTCGGGTTTGGAGAGGCGCATGACCAATTTTATCCAGTGATGTACCTGGATATTTTGGTATGTGGTATCGAAGTGTAGCCGAGACGTCTTGTCCTTGTCCCGCATGTTGTGACAGCTTGGCAGTTGTACATTGAATTCCATCTCTGTGGGTCCAATGTTACCTTCCCCGTTTAGGTCACCAAGCAGGTTCCCCGGATCTTGTACCTGCACGTCCTCGCCTCGTGCAGCCGCAGCTCTCTGGTCGTATGGTACACCACCGCCAGATACTATCCGCATTGTGCTACCAGGGAATGTGCTCGTTGGTGGTCCGTCGGCTCGCTTCTCGAACAGCTGCACTTTTCGTACTGGTTCCATGCGGTGCACTCGCTTCTGATTGCAAAAATACTCGACGTTCTCCGTAACGAAGACTTTGATCCTGTGACACTGCACCTTCGCCAATGGTGTGAGCTTGAAGGCAATTGGGACCTGTGCGCCTAGAGGGAAAGATTTGCCAGAGATGACGATATCATAGTGGAGCTGGTCCTCCCAGCTTCGACTGATGGCGATGGGCTCGACTTGCTCCAAGGAGCCTTCTGAAGGTGTACGGACAAGAACAACTTCTTTGGTGCCAAGCAAGTTGGTACGGAATGCGCCAGCTCGTTCAACTGTTGCCTCCATCTCGTACTTGACGGACCCAAGGTCAACGTCAATGCTCTCAGGAAGGTGGCTGTCGAGGGGAAGCTCAAAGTTGTACATGTATTCGCCGGCATTGAACGTTCTGTATCCTTTCTGTGCGACAGATGGACCGCCTGATGGCGATTCGCCCTTGCCGAAGCTGCGTGAGTGGTTGACTTGCAAGGATAACCTCTTTGCCTCCTTGGATGTGAGGTTGGTGGAGGATGTGTTGGGTGACCCACCAAGGCCACCGCCGCTCTTGTAAAGCTCGACGCGGTCTGCGCCAGTGCCGATCTCTGCGGTGGGGAACTGGGCGTTGAAGAAAGGCCATGTATGGTTCATGAGGATATCGACTTCCTCGAAATCGACCTTCTTGGGAGGAATGCCCTCAGGCCATTTCGTGATGGCCTTTCCTCTGAACTTCAGAGTAATAGCCTTGAGCTTCGTGGGTTTTGTGACCTTCAGGATCAGCGATCCACGGAGCATGGCAGTGTTTCGCTCTGCGTGTTCAGTCTGCTCGAAGCCTTGAAGGAATAGTACAGGTTCTGTGAGGGCAATGTTGACGCTGACACCGCCGCCCGAAGCTACTGGTTTCTCTTCCGGCAGCTTCGTTATGCTGCTGATCGCGCTTTTCGTTGAAGATCGCCCAGACGAGAAGTGCGAGTCTGATAGCGAAGGCCGAGACATGTCGATATGTGATTGTGCAGACATCTGGCCGAACGAGCCTACTGCGCCCGAGGCTCGTGGCGTGGAACGCATGTCGCTGGGTGCTGTGGATAGCCTGCTCTCGGGGAAAGAGGCGATGGAGGTGCGGTTGCTGTTGGTGGAGGACGCTGGCAGAACGATGTCTGCAGGCTCCGAAGGCGTAGCGAACTGCTTATCGAGGAGATTACGCAGATAGCGCTTAGCGTTCTCACGGGGCCCCGCCAGCTTTTCTGTGAAGTACGACTTGCTAGTCGTTTCCCGCTTCTTGCGGCAGAATAGAAGCGGGTCAGGTGCGACGTGTGCGATGTGAATGCGGTGTGGTCGACGAGGGCGTCCTTGGAAGAGACCGCGCCGAAGGCGAATTGGTTCTGGGAGATGTTCGGGTATATAGCGCAGACGTCCGCGGTCTGAGTAAACGTGACGGTATTCTGTCATGGTGAGGTCGGCGTTAGTGACGCCAATTACTGGAGGACGTATCGACAGTGTCTTGCAGCAACATGCAGGGTGCACAGTGACTTATGTATGGAGAAGAGCCTGAATCAAGACACGGGAGGGTTGTGTGTAACTCAAGAGAATCAAATGCGTGTTACAAAGGAAGTCCCGGGCAAGGCAAGTCAAGGTAACATAGCAGGACCCATGTCAACGCTTTGGGAAGGGACAACACAGGTTCAGGCCCTGCGAAACAAAGCGCCCGAACGCGGTGAAGGGAGTTAGGGGAAATGAGACAGGGGGCAGGCACTTACACGTCGAAAAAGGGTTATTACTGTGCGTTTGGGTGCATTGCAAGTGTTTGGAGTGATCAGCAAGTGCAGCCAGCAATGACTTGTGGAGCGGTAAGAGTGCCGATGCGGCGGATGTGTCGGGTATTCCCTGTTTTGGAGAGATGCGCTGGCGCGTAGGATGGACAGAGGGAACTTCGTCAGGTCAACGACAGGACGGAAGATACCAGGCCAGGGACCACAGGGGTTTTGGGCTGCGTTGACGTGAAGAGCAGCAGACAGCCCTTACAAATGCAGGGCGGATGCTGGGCGTGCCGTCTGTAATGCGCCGGACAGGGAATAACGGTATGGTTGGCGTGGTAGAGCCAGATGACGCGGGCCTTCTCGAGCACGGTCGGCGGGGTCGCAGCAGTAGAATCGCGACGGAGGTGCGTGGTGGATTTGCGGTCAACAATTTCGCAGCGAGTCGGCGAGTAGATATTCGTAAAGATTGTGCGCTCTTGACGCAGTGCTCGCCGTTACGACAGTGCTGGCGGGAGCCTTCGGCATTAAACCCCACCGCGGACTCGAGAGTCAATCTTCACTGCAGATTTGAAGGACGGTGCACTGGTCGCTGCGGAGTGCTCGGACGGCCATGACATCAGCAGGAGCACCAAGACTCGATCAAGACTGACGCGCTGTAGGGCTCCAGTTGCCAGGCTCTGTTCGTCAGTGCTCGAATCCTAGCGATCCTATCACGGCTTGCTCCGCAGGGCAGCGCCCGCGGCCTCAAGCCTCGTATGACCCTCTAAGCTCTAGCGGACTGGCAGCCTTCAAGCGTCCGAACGAGGTTGGGGTGCAGTGCCTCGGAAGTCTGCGTGCGCGCTGAGCCACTGCTGAGAAAGACAAAGACAACCTCTACTAACTTCGGCTAGCCATCAGTCACGCAGAGTAACGATGAGAGAGGACCAGAAACAGCCAAGTCGACTGCAAAGTTAATCACTGCTGGCACACTCGCACATGCAGGCGGGCGCACTTTCTTGCTTCTTGGGCATCGCGTGCCCTTGCAATTGACGACTGAACTACAACGTGTGAGCCGAGTCTATGTTTCATCAATCTAGGTTGGCAGGATTGGCAGGATTGGCAGGTTGCCCGGTGTCGGCATCGTGCAGGTTAGAGCACAGTTTGGGACGCACAAAAAAACAAAAGTGGCCCAGAAACGCAACGATCTGCGTTCGGGGTTCTGGATCTGGAGATGCTGGAGAAAGCAGAGTGATCAGCGCACGTTGTCGACCACCTTGGTGTGCGTCGTCATCAAGAGGGGCACGCGCCATGGTGGGTATCCGGCAGTAGCATGGCAGGAAAGACTTTCCGTGGCGCTGCTCGGATCGCAGGCGGAAGAGCAGCAGGATCTGCCCGCATCTGGCAGAGAGGAAAGGCTGGGCAGGGCTGTGAAGAGAATTGATTTTAGTGCACGTGCTTCCCCGCACGACGGACGCGTCAAGGCTAAGCCCTACGGGACGCGACTTTCCTCTCGGCGTTTTGGCAACACACGACACCGCGACTGCCGCATGTGGCAACACTGACATGGACGCGACTGATGGGCACTATGGTGAGTCTCCCCACGTAGCATCTGCGAACACGAACTTACAGCAATGCGTAGGAACTGGCCAGCTGCCCCTTGCGGGCGCCATCCTGTGCTGCACCGCCCTGCCGCACGAGCAGCGTGTAGGTAGACCTTACTATCCACATCTGCAGGTAACTAACATATCCTCACAGGCACAGCTCTCGGCCATCGGCGCGCAGATGGGTGCGACTATCAAGCTCGACCTGACCTCCGACGTAACGCATCTCGTCGCCGGCAACACGGACAGCGCCAAATACAAATATGTCGCCAAGCTTCGAGAAGACGTCAAGGTCTTGTCGCCGGGATGGCTGGAGGCGCTGCGCGAAGTCTGGATGGAGGGCGACGACAACATGGATGTGGGGGGCTTAGAGAAGCAGTACCGTCTGCCTACGTTCTTTGGACTCAAAATCTGCCTCACGGGCTTCGACAACCGTACAGCCCTTGCAAACGCCCGCCATGTGGCTGTAGGCTGACAGGATACAGCGGAACAACGGAAGTATATCCAAGAGACAGTCGATCAGAATGGGGCTGAGTACCATGGTGATCTCACCAAGAGCGTGACCCACCTCATCGCTGCCGCTCCAAATGGCAAGAAGTACGAGCACGCGCTTAATTGGCGAATGAAGATTGTCTCCCTGGAGTGGTTTGAGCAGAGTCTGGAACGGGGCATGGTGCTGGAGGAGACACTCTACAACCCCACACTGCCAACGGAAGAGCGCGGGAAGGACGCATGGCTCCGCATCGAGCACTCTTCACCAGCACTCGGCAAGCGCACACGGGACGCTGAACAGCCTCAACCGCTCAACCCGAATCGACGGAAGCTACGGCGCGCAGCAAGCACAAAGCTTGGGATTCAAGGTGACGCGCTGTGGGCTGAGATCATCACGCCGTCTGGTGACCGAGGCAAGAATGAAGAGGACGAATGGAAAGAGGACAATGTGTTCAAACAGACGACGCCGCACAAAGACTCGCCTGCCATGCTCCCCAACGACGACGAAACACCTCATCTCGACGACGCCGAGGAGACTAACACGCAAACATCCGCCGCCGTCGCTCCATTACAGCCACCAGAAATAGATCAAGGCGAAGGCATATTCCAGGGTCGCATCATAGTCATTCACGGCTTCGACCTAGACAAAGTACGCTGTAATATTGAATTTGCTATGCCAAGCTGACGTCTCCACAGACCAACATTCTACAAACGCATCTGGAGAAGAACGGCGCGCGTGTCTTAAGTGGCGATGACCTGGAGAAACTTCCTTTATCGGATCTCAGGCGCGGATATCTGGTGATACCGCATGATGTTGAGGTCGATGTTGTGTCTAGATCGCTTCCGGAGCGCGCCGGCTCCATAATGAACCTTGTTACTAACTGGTGGGTTGAGCGCTGTCTGTATGGGAAGCGCCTAGTAGACCCCACAGCCGACGTGTTGAGTCGACCTTTCGATAAGCTTAGCATTAACGGTAAGCTTTTAGTCCTTGCGCAAATCTCATGTCCGGTAAAGCTGACATCACAGGGTTTTCTGGTCTAACTGTAAACTCGACCGGATTCTCTGGCATCGAGCTGCTGCATGTGACGAAAGCTGTTACACTCGTGGGTACGGGAATAAATTCCCTGCAATACTGGTTGACGTTCAATTGACACTTTGACAGGTGCGACGTATGACGAACAACTGCACGCCAAAACCTCGGTCATCATCTGTAATAGCCGCAGACCAGCCCCACAAAAACTTAAGTTCGCCACCGATAGACGCATCCCAGCTGTGCATGCAGAATGGCTTTGGGAGTGTTTGCGCACGGGTGCGTTGCAGCCTTTCGGCAATTTCATGCTGAATGCGTTGGCACCGCGACAGACTCAGAAGACGAGGCCAAAGCCCCAGTTGACTGAGAAGCCTGCGGTTGCACCGGGGAAACAGGCTACGACAAAGCCTCGGGAGAACGAACGTAAAGATACACCAAGGATTGTGACAAAGCCACAACACTCTCGTGCACGCGGGCTACAGAGACCTCGAGCTCTTGACCTTGCTCCTTCAGCGGATGCTACACCTGCTTCCACAACAGATCTCCTCACATTGCCAGCAGAAAGTACTCGCACTTCTCGCGCATTTGACAATGATGAGTCTTTCGGAGGCTTCGACGGCAATGCGTCAATGCCACTGCAAGATATTGATGCTAACTCCCCACGACGTCCGTCGACGTCGTCTACAGGATCAGCTACTTATGGCAAGTCGAGAGGTAGACAAAGGAGCTCATCTGCCGAGTCCTTGATCAGAGCCGCGCCTGCACCACGCACTTCGAAACAAGCCCGAGAACCTTCACCTGACTCTGTCATACCAGCGCCGTCAGAACCATCAGCGCCGGTGCCTGCGCCTCAGCGCCCAGTTCAGGAACCAGAAGAAGAAAAAGACTACTCCGACCTCCTGAGCAAGCTACGTGCAAGTCGTAAAGAAGCGCCTACGCCTGAAGACCAAGCTGACGAGAAGCGCCGTCGACGCCGCCAGCTGGGCCGCGCAACATCTACGCGCTCGATAGGCTCTACAGGAGACGCCAGCTCTGGTAACCTGGGGCTCGACGCCGAAGACGAAGATGAGACGATCGTCATCAACGAGTATCAACCCAGCCAGGAATTGGGTTGGGATAGCCCCGGTGCTGCAAAAGCGAGAGAGGCGATGATCAAGAAGCTGGGTGGTACGCTGAAGGAGAGGAGTGTGCCTGTCAAGGCTATCGGCGGTGCGATGGATGGGCCGAGCGAGGGTGGGATGACTAGTAGAGCGGGGAGGAAGAGGAGACCTGGTTTCTAGAGACCGAGTACGCGAGGACCAAATGGGGGACTCCTAGCGGAGACAACCTGATTAAACACATCACAAACATAGCGCGGCGCACCACGGATTCTGCGCACATATACACGGCGTGTGGGTTTACGAAACACATGATTCAAATCAATCTTCATCTCTCCTCATCCAATCCGCGTAAGCATCACCCATCCTCACAGCCCATACGTAACCTTTAGCCTCCTATCCAAATGCTCCTTGGCCGTCAAGATCTCCATCCCCTCCTCGCTGAGCCCCAACCTCTTCCTCTGGCCCCTCAACTCCTCCCTCCCCTTCTCTCCATCCCCCTTATCCAACACCTTGCTCTCCACCCTCTCCAGCCGCGCCTCGTCCAGCGGGTGGCAGAAATACGCCATACTGTACCGCTCACCCCCGCCGCTGAAGGTCACGCGGTGCACGGTGCTTTTTAGCAGGCCGCCGGTCCAGAAGGACAGCAGGTCGCCGATGTTGACGAGGATTGGTGGCGACGAAGGAGCTGACGAAGGAGACTCAGATGAAGGAGATGAGGGTGACGGGCTTGGGTCTACGGGCACGGAAACCCAGGTCGAAGAAGACGGCGAGAAGAGCTCGAGACCTGGCTGTCCCGGCAGTCGGAAGAGCAGTGTGAGAGAGCCGTAGTCGGAGTGCGCGCCTGCGCGGATTTGGGAAGTGGGCGAGTCTGAGGTCGAGGGGTAGTACAGCATGCGGAAGATGGTGCCTGATGGGCCTTTGGACTGGTCGTGTCGGCGGGCGAAGTAGGAGGAGTCTGGGGTCTCGAGGGCGGTGCCGAGGAGCGAGAGTATTTGGGTGCAGAGCGTGTGGCACGCGTGTTGGAAGCGGAGGATCAGGGGTGAAGAGGTTGAGAGTGGGGTGGGCAGAGGCTGGAGGTTTGGCTGTGGAGGGCCAATGTTGAATGCTTCTTTGGGATCTCCTTGCTGTGAGTTCGTTAGATACTTATGTTGAATATAAACAAGCTTCCAGTTTACTTTCTGGCCCTCTGGATCGAGGGACTCGCCGGCCATCTTGACCCAACCGCGGTTGATACCGCCAGCTTTGTCTGAGTGAATTGCGTACTCTGACTTGTGCTCATCGTTTTGGCTAAAGAACTCTTTGGACTGCTGATCATGAGTCTCGGGTGTGTGTCGATTTGGGTGCAAAGACCGACAAGCTTGAACATATCATCTATGTCCTGAGGTGGTATTGTCACACCATCATTCTTGATGAAAAGGAAGCCGTGAGTCGATGCAGCTTCCAGCACTTGACGAGCCACCACATCGCTTGGGTTCGAAATGTCAATCACGGGGATGTCGGTATTCTCCATCTCGGGGTCAGGCATTTCGGTCATCCACGGAAGGTGAGTTGGTGGGATTATGGCTTGCTCTGGAGAGGCTCAGTTGACTGTGTCGTTGTCGCTAACAGCACTTTTGAAGCTGCTTACACTGTCCGCTTTTGATTACAAAGACACCACCTGCAGTCCTGCATGCAGTCGAAAGTCAATGGCCCAGAGTTGACTTGATGCAGCTTCCCTTATCGGCGGGACTCTCTTGCCATGTTCCTGAACTAAGGACGAAAACGGACAAGCCTCGACAGGGTTCAGCAAGCGGGCGGGAAGCTCTCGTGCTTGGACCTTCAATTTCAGGTTGACCATTCACACCCCGCATTCATTACCCAGCGGTCTATCTCTTAGAAGATCTCGCTACTGGACTGGCATAGGCATCGAATAGACTTCGCAGACTCAGACCGCTCGAGCACACGCCCGCGACTACCTCCTACCGACGTCCGACCCCAAACAAACAGCGCACGCGCCGCCAACAACAATGATTCGCGACTTCGACGCATGGAACGCCAATATCGAGGAGCGTAGTGAGCTCTCGGACCTCAGCGACTGTACAGTAGCCATCGAGGCCGCTCATTATCTACAACATCGCATTCTCAGCCGTCCTCGCGCAAGAGAACCACTCGTTCCTGCACTCGGCGGTCTGCCACTTGGCATGAAGCAATGGATCAAGGAGGACCTGGACACATTCGAGAAGCACCACATTACCCCATTCTTCGTTTTCAGTGGGTTAGATATCACGAAGCCAGACGATCCGTTCCAGCAGAAGCAACACGAGGCTGGTGTGAACACATTGGCGTGGAATTTGTATGACAGCAATCAGGCTGAGGCCTCAGTCGCCAAATTTGGAGAGTCAACATACGTTACACCTGAAGATCTATTCGGCGCCCTGCAGTCCACACTGAATGAGCGTGAGATCGACTTCGTAGTCGCGCCTTACAGCGCATGGGCTCAGGTACGACCTTTTAAGGCATGGAGACACCATCACTAACGGGATTTAGCTGGCGTACCTTTCGAAATCGAGCCTCGTTCATGCTATAGCGGGCTCATCAGAGCTTCTACTGTTTGACTGCGATAAGATCATAACAAAATGGAATCTCGACGACAACGACAAGACCTTCAGCTGGACAGAGCGAGCGAGGTGCATCGCTGATCTGGAGAGATTTGCTGGCAGCGGCAGGATCACCGAGGACAACTTCGTCGATGCATTACTCCTCGCGGGGACTCCGTTCCTACCAACCTTGCCCAACCTGAGCTCGCCTAACAGGACCGACCTGCTCAAGCCGTACGCCGCGATCAAGATGATCACTATGAGTAGCGGGAGAAGTGGATACTCGGTTGTGGTCACCAACAAAGATGATCCTCGAAACGGCGACTACGTCGACAGATACCAGAGGGCAAGATCGGCGGTCAAGAACCACCCTGTCCTCACTCAAGGGGGTAAAGTCGAGCCTCTGAACTCTAGCCAGATGCCCTCCGACGCCAATCAGTTCTTGGGTCAGCACCTCTCGGACGAGCTGCATCACCTACAGTCTGCGGGTATCATCAACTCACGACTTCTGCAATGGCGCACATCCTGCGAGATCTTCGACCAGCCTCCTATCGACGGCGGTATGTCGCTAGAATATCAGAAGCTCGTGACCTCGAAAATCACGCCACTGCGGACGGCAGCACTCAGCTTGCTCTCCACGCCACTTCATCACTGGTACCGGGTTAAGGGACTGGAACAGACATGTTGGTTTCCTGATGCTGCGACTGGCAAGCCACAGAAGAAGGATATCTCTATAAGAGATCTGCCTGAGTATCAAGCCATTGCAGAGACGTGGAATGTGAAGGAAGCTACTTTCAGGGATGTGATATCAAGCAACGAGGGCAGTGGACCACTTGGAGCTGCTATCTTGTCCCTGGCCAGCGATGACTTCGTCGCCAATACTGTTGCGAAGAAAGACCCCGGCAACCTTCTCTCCACGCCAGACGAGATCTTGTACAATTCGATATGGCGATTCCTCGCTGTGCGTGAGTATGTCGACGCCAAACACAACTTGACACCTTGGGGACTCGTTCTTTGGCAAACTATTGCTCAGCTAGACAATGCGGAGCTCGAAGAGAGTGCTGTGCTTGCCGTAGAGCTGCTTCGACTTGAAGATTTGAATGGAGACATCAGCATGTTTCCATACAATGGAGCGCCTATGCGTGGCAACGCCAAGGATCAACGCGCGAACATGCTGATCTCGCGTGTCGCCGCCCTTGGCAACCTCCAGCACAAGCCGATCGGTTTCACTGGCCCGCTGAGCCAGCATTTGCTCGGCTACGGATCGATTGTGAACCTGGTGCGGCAGACACTCCGTGACCTCGTAGAGGCTACTACCACGAACATGTCTTTAACCGGCTGTTGCCGCAGGGACAGCATTCCCTGGAAGAGCCTGGTCACGAAGCTACCATTTCACCTCCCGAACAACTGCGCACTAGGTATCGGCGTCAAGTCATACCTCGATGAGCTCACAAATGACCCCGATCCCACATCAAGAGAGTCGAAAGAACGCGTCATCGAAACCGTATCCACGCGCTACTTCCCACAGTCCGAAGCCTTCGAACACGATCTCCGCACAGCTTTCAGCTTATGGGATGCCGTCTTTGCGGGCGTCAAGGGCTCTGGCAATACGATCTCGCAGCAAAACAAAACGTTGTGGATCGAGACCAATGATTGGCTCCATGAGCGTCGCTAGGTGCGACAGAGCAAATGGAAGAAAGTCTTGAAAGATTCGGGTTTCTTCGACTTGAAACTCTAGGCCGTCGTGAGATCATTGTAGCCATCAGAGTAGCTATCGAGTTGCAAGATACAGCTGAACAGCCACTGAATGCCTCCCGTTTTTCTGGTGATCTACTCCACTGTGACCTGCGAGCTGTGACCTGCGAGCTGTGACCTGCGAGCTGGCCAACAACTCATACATCGTTGCAGATGAACATATTCAGCACGATCCCACTCAAGCTGTTGCACCCAAATAGGATTTGATGATAGAGCCTGGAGCCATTCAAGGTTTTCAACTGTCCGCTTCAATGTTCATCTGCGTCGAGTCCTCATAATGTCCTCGCGAGACCAGGCAACTGTCTCGCACGTGTCCCCTCTCAGGCTTCAAGCTCACGTGCTCTCACGTGTTTCCTGCTGCCTTGTCCTAACACCATGTATAAAAAGCGTCCGCTCGTTGTCCCCCCTTCCGTTGCCTAAAACTTACCTGATCAGGGTCCGCGGGTACCTGAAGTCGCGCGACCGGCACAGATCAGCTGCATCGTACAGTGCGGGACTGGTTTTGTCTGATGGCTCTTTGTGGGCTATCACTGGCGCAATTTTTGCTTGCTACATGTTTTTGTATATGACGAAAAGATTTCAACACAGACAACCTTGCGCCAGGTGATATCAGATGTCGTGTTGAGGAGAATCTTCTTGTGCGTGTGAATGTAGAGAGGGCGAAGGTGGAGCCTAGATGTCATTCGTTCCCGCCTTGCGCGCTGGAAGTAGTTAGTTCAATATTGACCCCGGATCTCGGACTACTGTCGCGCATCCTTCTTTCTTACATTCCTCTAACGCCTCGAATCCAGTGCAAAGCATGACAGACTCCGAGCTCTCTACAGAGTGGCACCAATCGTACAAGGACGACCCATGCCGGATTAGCATTCTTGACCTCCCTCGCGAGCTGCGCGATATTATCTATGCTTACACCTTCCACGTCACCGGTGCAATATTCATCTACAACACAGATCCCTACCGTCCGCAGCCCAAATTGAAGTCGAAAGTCGTCCGTTACAGAGGAATTGGCGCAGCAGACCCTGTGGGTGTCTACGAGCAGGTTTCGACAGGGCTTCTGCGATCATGTCGGCAGCTGCACGCTGAATGCGCTGCTGTACTGTACGGCGACAACACCTTCCGCATATGGTCACTGGGCAAGAAGAACTTGACGCTCTCCTACCGCCAGCTTGTCCGATATGCCACATTGACCACAGAGGCAACCTACCGCATCTTCAACACCAGAGATCTAGACACTACCAGCCATGGATGGAGGAACCGTTTTTGGCCTGCCATTCTGGACAGCGCAGGAAAGATGCTTGCACAGTTCCCTAACATCGAAAGCATCACCGTGCCAATGAAGCCGACCACCGAGGTTCGACAACCAGATAGCCTTAGAGAGGTGCCATCTTCATGGAGGCCAGCCTTCTTCGATCTGGGCGGCCGGACTGCTGACCGACGCATCGAGCTTGCTGCAAAATGGATGCTGGAGAGAACCAAATTTCCTGACGAACGATTGCGCGATTGCTTACATCTTGAGCTCGAGCCTTCTCCGGGCAGTATTTCCAGGGAAGAGTACGCTGGCTCACGCTTCGCGCCAGATGAAGAGGAGTGGGATTATGCAGAATTCGGGCACGCGTTCGAACTTATGAAAGCCCTAGATTAATCTTCCATCTCTCGACCCAGACTCTGTTGATGTCACGGGGGAGCCAGAGTGTCATGCGCCTGACCTGGATCCTCCCATGACTGAGTCAGCAGCGTCGGAATACGTACGAGCTTCATGATTACCTTTACGTAAACGAATCTCCATCAAATCGAGAACGACTATCTCCAAGTATTCGATCCCGGCTAGTCTAGCCTCTCTCGCTCTGGCACCTACGCGTCAACCTTGTCATTCCCGCATCGCGTCCTGACATCCTCCATCCTAGACTCCACATGGCTTACGATCATCCTAAAGACCCAAATCAGATCATAGCTTGGAAGAAGCTACCGGAAACGCTGAAGCTGAGTGACGAGGAACCACCACTCCGATCGCTTCCGGATGCTGCACAACTACCTGCTGCCGCAGCCATGGCGCACAGGGAGTTGATGACACCAGTCAGTCTCTACGATAATTGAAAGACAGCAGCCTTTCTTGGCATCGACTACGAACTTACGTCTAGGGCTGAGAAGCTGCCTTCGAACGTAGTGATCGGCGTCGTTCATGCTTTCAACTTGGGAGCAAGCGAACACGTCATCCAGAACACGAGAGACTGTGAATTGCCCGGCCCCAAGCGTAAGAGAATAATGCCGCGCGACCAAGGTCTTACAGGCGAGCAACTACAACATTTGAGACCCCACATACCTCAACCACCAGGATAGGCGTCGATAGCAGGACAAGGGGCTCTGCACCGTCTTGGCACATCTCCTCTACAAGCACTGCAGCGACCCCAAACAACACAGGGCCAGCCAGCGCCAGCGCAGCCAGCGCAGAATGTCTCACTTACTCCACTTTACAGGCCAGGCTCCCCACCGCTTCAGCCAGCCCCAGCTATGCCGCAGGGTCAGCGATCAGTGTACGAAGCAAGTCTAGCTGCGGTGATGGCAGGGCCAACCTCGGGTCTAGCGGCATTCCGAGCAGGTCCTGCAACACCTCGAGTCAGTCCACTGGGCTCGAATGGGAATGCAAGATCTCCGGCTAAGCCACACTTCTATGCCTTAGAGCTACAAGGAGGCTCTCAAGAAAGATCTGGCAGCACTACCGATGGCAGCATCGCCGTCACACCCAACGCTACCATCCGCATTCCCTCAAACTCCAGCTACCCCTACAACTACCAACTCGAAAGCATCCGCAAAGCGAAAAGCGCCCGAGCCGAACAACTCCCGTTTTCCTACCTGCACTACAGGCCCCAAATCTTTCAACTCTGATAGGAATGGACCTGCAAGCTGCAGCTACCACACAGGTAAGTTACACTGCTTGCTCATCTGCATTCGGGATGTGACTAAGATACGACAGAGAGCCTGGTCTTCGACCGTGACTGGAAAGGACGGAAAAACTACGATCTCGCAGAGGGCCCTAAGGACTCGCCTGCGAATCATGATCAGTATCCTAAGGGGTTTCGTTTCGACTGCCGCGGTAAGATGGGCAATACCGCGGGATGCTGTTATAGGAAATATTGCACTGATGGGAAGGCTAAGACGATTGAGGGGCAGACTGGATGGACATATGATGTGCGATGATTGAGCGTCGTGCTAGCGCCTCAAAACGTCTTACCGTGTCTGTCAAATACCCGAGCCCCTAATCTTCTCTTCTGATCACAAGGCGAGCCTATGGTGTAATCAGAGTCTTTCTGCATATCACAAGGGTACCTTGTGAAATCCTCCCTTCCTCGGCTCGAACATGGTCCGGTACTTGCCCCTCTTCTTGACATGTCCACCGGACATGCAGGGTTTGCTTCGGTGTTGATTGCAGCAGTCGTAGAGAAATCCGTCGGGGTAATCTTCCATGTACTCCGCTTTCGATTCATACCATTCGGGTTCATCCTATTGGCAGACGTCGAGCGACTCGAGCAGATCTCTACAGTCTTCCCGGTCTTCCCAGTCTTCGTTTACTACCATGTCTCCCAGTCGCTTGGTCAGTAAGTGTCTAGTCAATCTTGATATATGGCACTGACTGGGGTGGTATCTGCAGCTGCCGTTGCGGTTCAGCGTCGCATTTTAGTCACTGCCGCAGTCCAAGCAGATCTCGTAGCGCAGACGGGTGTAAGACAGCTGCTTGCGTTTCAAGAAACCCGTACTGTTGTTCGTGTGGATGGTCTTCTCCGCTTCCGAGATATCGGAATCAACTTGTTTCTTGTCTTCTGGCCAACCTCTGCGCAGCTGCTGGTCTTCATACATCCTGCCGCCATAATCGTCTGGGTCCACGCGCTTTGGGGGCTGCGGCTTTTGATCTGCATGCAATGTATCTATAGCTTCCTTCAGTTGACTTTTGGTGAGTAGTAAATTCTCTTTGAACAAGGTTGCATGTTCCGGCGACACTTTTAGGATCTCTTGCAGAACGGTGCACAGGCGTTTGCCATCAGCGGCTTGATTCGCAAAAAGCAGTAAGGCCAGCTCAGGTTCTCTGTCTTTCGTCATGCTGCAGCTGGCGATGTAGATGGTCGAGCTAATGGGCGAGTTGAGGAGTGTATGCAAGGAGCACAGGTGAGTTGAATCGAGTTGGGGTGAGAGCTTGACGTGTTCCGAAAGATCACCTTTTTGCGCTAGAGCGCGTCACCACGTGCTGCACCATACCTTCTGGGTGGTAGCTCATGACCGACAGGAAAGAGCCTGTCAGTGTCTTGGATTTAGTCAATATGGTCGTCAACACAGCTTCACCAAAATCACGATTGGTGGTTGGTCAGAGGAGTCAGGCGAACATACAAAGGTACGCGAATGCAACCCAGCCATCACCAAGTCATACATCGATAAATGACAAGAGATCAGGCTCTCAAAGGGTATGCAGATGCTCTCACGAAGCTCCATACCTGCGACAAGCTCATAGTGGCTGACGTCGTGCTGCATTTAGCCGGTGCGCCGTCAGTGCACGCTTCCGTCCATACTCAATCTGTGGGCAATATAGCTTCCATTAGGTTTCGGCAAGGCGGGAAGTCTCGTGGTTCAGCAATTCTGGGGATCAAATCAGCACGGCAACAGAGACCATAAAAGGTAACTTCAGCATGCTACTTAAAGAGGCTCTTGGCCCAGAGCAGCAACGCACCACATTACAAGCTTCTCGAATCAGCTCACCATGCTCTTCTCGACCATCTACGCCGCCGCCGCTCTTTTCGTGGCTCAAGCTACCGCTCATGGCGCAGTGACGAGCTATGTCATTGATGGAGTTACCTACCCCGGGTATGCGTCAAGTTACGGCGCTGCTTCACCAGTAGCTGACTATCCCGTAGTTACACTGGCTTCTCCCCAGCTACTTCACCAAAGACCATTCAGCGTCAGTGGCCCGACTACAACCCTACTCTGACGGTCACCGATAAGAAGGTCATGTGCAATGGTGGCACTTCCGCCGACCTCTCAGCCAAGGTCGCTGCTGGCGGTAAGATCAAGGCCATCTGGGCCCAGTGGACGCATGAGCAAGGTCCAGTCATGGTCTGGATGTACAAGTGTGCCGGGGACTTCAGCAGCTGCGATGGCAGCGGCAAGAAGTGGTTCAAGGTTAGTCATCCAATACGTCCATTATTCGAGCGTCGCTCACTAAGATCAAGATCGACCAAGAGGGCATGACCGCACCTCCTCTCAGCGGAACATCCTGGGGCACAGCCAAGGTCCTCAAGCAACTGTACTGGGAGTCTACTGTCCCCAAGTCTCTTGCTCCTGGCAACTACCTCGTTCGCCATGAGCTGCTCGCTCTACACCAGGCGCTGAACCCTCAGTTCTACGCTGAGTGCGCTCAGATTCAGGTCACTGGCTCCGGCTCTGCACAGCCCAGCGGTGACTATCTTGCCAACATTCCTGGTTATGCTTCTCAGAATGACCCTGGTATCATGGTCAACACTTACGCCGACAAGAGCACCACATACACTCCTCCCGGTCCCAAGGTCTGGACCGGCTAAGCTTCTTCAGACCAAGACTGTATGTTGGATAGCTTCAAGATATTTCCACCGGCTAGGTGACATTTTGCGGCAGCCAATATTGCTCAAGCTGGCCATGCTTAGCAACATGGGATCGCATTTGGTAATGAAGGCTGTAGCAGAGCTAGTTGACTTCACCCTTGGTTCGTAGGGACCCTGAATGGCTCTTGTGGAATGTCACATATATTTACTCTCTCGTTTCTGTATCCTGTGTGCTTTCCTTTAACCCACATTCATTGTTCGATCCTGTACGGAGGAAGTCACGATGTCTTTCGATGATGTATGGCAACTGCCAAATCCGTCAAATCCATCTGGGGTCTTATCTGGCTATCAACAAGTCCAAATTACTGCCGTCCGCAGCTTTAACGCCGCAACTACCTCCATGGGCCTTGTCAATGCGATGCATAACACGCCGGTCGATTCAGGTGGGCTGTCAGCGTCCACTATTCCGACCGCGATGCCAACCGCAACCGTAAGTCGTCCCTATGGTGCGGTAACTCCCGCCAGCGTCGACTTCTTCCAGCTGCCGTATCATCGATTCAGTAATCCCATAGTTATGTTCCAGAGGAAGCCAACATTGTTCGAGAGTAGATTGCACTCAATGTGTACCGCTCGCTCCGAAAGATGGCCGCTGACCAGAAAGGCTGACTTCGAGAAGCCTGATCTCGCCGTCCGTCTCTACAATCAGCTCGAGCTACTCGGTCTCCCCAACTGGGCTGAGCTATGCTACATCTCCGGTACACTCAAACCCATTTTCCAAACGCACAGAACAGGAAACGCTGACGCACCGCAGAAAACCTCGCACTCATGTGTACACACGGCACTATCAAAACCTTTTCGCCTGAAACCTTCTCCCAGCTTCAAATCCGCCTGATCCAGTTCGATCCCGCGCACGATGGCGATCCACCAGCTTGGGCAACGCCATCGCGGCTACCAGACGGCGCTGATGGCTTCGATCTGTACCGCATACGAATCGAAATTGGAGGAAGATGCTTTGCAACCACGAACTGGCATCCATTCCTGTCCTTGCCCAGAGCGCTAGCTGAGCGCATTGAGTACATTTTGACTGTCGTCAATGCGAATTGGCGTCGCAAGGGTTGGGTTGCACGGGACTCTGTCCATGCGCTGCCGTTAAGGCAAGTTGATCTTGGGGCTCAGCTGCCGGCGCTTGGACAGTGTTATAGCGTTCAGGCACCCGCAACGCAACCGTGAAGTACGGCCCGGAAACGTAGCCAGGAGGCGTTCAAACTACTAGACCCTATCTTGTCTTTGTGAAGATTGCGTGGCTCGTTCTTTTTGAACAGAAGTCTTTTTTTTATTAATTCAAGAATGGTCTTACGAGGTGACGTTAAGAACGCTTGAGACTTGCTGGGTTGTTGGATACCGCTTGTAGCTAGTAGGCGGAATTTGGATTGCAGGATGCACACAGATAGAACTTGATTACCTCGATTATTGTTGAGAGATAGCTTACCCCAGCCATCTTCCTACCTGCTTAGGGTAGATCTGCTCCTATGGCTAAAAGCTACTGATGCACAGATGCAACACCACGTACCCAACAGGTCCCAGAACTCAAATATACCCCACAAATCTTGTCTGCCCTTGCCATACTACACCACAGCGCCTGCACATACACGTACAACCCACATTACCTGCCCTCCTTGATCTTCACAGCACCCGCGAGTTGTGGAAAACTACCTCTGAAGCTGGGACCCAAAGACCAGTTGTTGAGATCTCTTAAGTGCGTCTCGAACGCAGGATTGATCAGCCACTGATCGTCCTCCCTCGGCAACATCGTGTTTGACGACAGGCTGGCTGGTGTGCCTGCAGCTTGTGGCGTGTGTGGACCGGCTGGACTGTCGACATTGACGTGTGTCGAGAAGGGAGAAGATGGATGTACTGAAGAGGAACCGGTAGAAGATGCGTTAAGGTGGATCTTCGATGCGGGCAGGAGGACGTCTCGTGCCTCGTAGGGCCAGTTGAGAGATACGGTTGTAGTGAAGGGAATGAAGAATGTGTCGAACGAAATGAAGGGTTGCTGTGCACAGAGTCTGTCACGGAGTCGAGGCCTGGACTGTGTTAGCATAGATCGAGCTGTAGGGAAAAATCGAACATACCAAGGCAAGTGGTCGAACCAGCATGGATGGGCGGTGAACAGCTGACTAGCACGTGGTGTCACCCAGTGCGGCAGTCTGTCGTAGTTCTCCTGTGTAGGCTTGATTTGCCAGCGCATGACGAGAAACATGATGTAGACAATGGCGACCTGCTCAGGCCAGCCACAGATGTCTGGGAACGTCCTCAAGATGTCGGTGAACAGCTTCGAGAGCGGATGTGCGTCTATAGCACGATCTGGGTATACCAGCGACGTGAAGTTGGGGTACAGTGGACCGACTAATGTCTTCACAGGTACGCCCTCTGCTGCTCGTGCCTGCCGGTCTTGCAGGAACTCCAATAATATGACGTCCAGCGGGCATGTGGGCGCTATGTTGCGCGGCAGCGTAAGGTATGGCACCAAGTTTGGCGCATACTGCCCCTGGCCATTACTGCAGACATTGCTCGGCGGCAGCTGCTGAGGAGGCGGCAGATTGGGGTCCACATGTCTCCGCTGGTTATGGTCCAGCAGAAACTCGACACCCATGCGCTCGTCGTAGGGCTCTTGGATCTGCGGTGGAGGTCGCTGATGCTCAAAGGCTGGACTGTCATGGGAGTAGCCGCGCATATGGCTTGTAGGCGTCTCGCTGGAGTACGGCCATTGCCGCGAGGCGTCCGTTCCAGCTGGTGAGTGTGTACCGTTCTGCGGTGTAGCCGCGGCTAGTTCGTGAAGAGTGGCATGGAATTGACGAGGGTCGGTGGGCGGCGCAGCGACTTCGCGGTGCTGGTGGTGTGGCGGCACAGGAAGTGGCGAGCGCTCTGCTGCGGCGGCCAATTCTGCCTTCTGTTAGTACTCAATTGCAATATTGAATGGTTCTACCAACCATTGAGACCGCCCGTCGCGCGCAAGATGGGCTGGATGATGCTCACGACGCTCTCGAGGCGCTTCCTGATGTCGGTATTCTCAGCCTGGACCGCCTCCTTCTCGCGCAGCACAATCTGCAGGTCATGGTACGGCTGCTGGCTCTCGAGCTCCCTGATGCGCTGGTTCAAGCGATCGATCTGCGTCTTGGTGCGCTCTCTGATCGCGCGCTGGGCCTCGCGATCATTTGCGCGTTTCCGAGCGAGTTGCTCCGGGGTGAGGTTTGCAACGCCACGCGAGGTGGTGGCCGTGCGGCGCTTTTTCGCGGCAGGTTGACCCGCATCGGCCTGGCTGTCGTCCTCTCTCGGAACGGAAGGAACAGATGAAGGAGAATTCGCTTCGCTTGGGGGAACAGCCGCCATGGCGATTGGAGGAGCGCTGCACGACGCAAATTCGACTCGTGTTGTTGTCCTTGCTGCTAAATCATGACTAGCGGCGAACCGCAGACCCTAGTCGTAGGGAATCTGTCATTGGCTCGGTGAAGTGTTCGGTGGGCTTTGAGTGGGGCGCTCCTGTCGCGGGCGTCTTGGGCGGAAGGAAGGTCCGTCTGGTATCAGCAACATCTGGGAAGACCTTGCAGAGAAAGTCCGAAAGCATTGAACGTTCTTTTACACCATTGTCGCTTATGGTTCTTTCCAAGATCGCATGCCGGTCTGTTAGATCGCGAACCGCGTTCTTGGGTATTGCCCTCCCCTGCACAACAAATCCTGCCGGGTCGTCTCGAGCACGAGTGTGGGGTCCCCGCTCCGCTGACGCGCATCTCTCAAGTCAGCATGGACTATCGAGGTGTGACAGCTCGGCCTCCGCTGCGTTTACCTGGGCAGCTTCCTCGAGCTTTAGCACCAATTGATCACCTCATTGACAACCATGGCAAATGATACTCCACCAGGACCTCCTCCAAATGGAGCACCTTCCAAGTTCATTCATCAACATGTTAGCAAGCTCGGCATTGCTTCAGCACTCTTGAAAGCTGGTACGTCACCCAAGCTTCAGCTCGCTTTCTATTAACGAATGTTCAGTCGCTGCCGCAACGGGCAGAGCCTTCACCTCCCCATTCAAGGGTGAGAATGGCGCAAACACCTACTGGAAAGACGTCGCTCTGGCAATGGTCCGTACAAACCTCGGCAATCTCGACCTTGCGCAAGACCGCTACTTGGGCAGCACGACCTGCACACCCGTCTATCACCAGTACTGCAAGTCGTACAAGATCACGCCCGATTCCATTACCTTACCTAGTGGCACACAAGCACACTGGCTCGGCAACGAAGACGCGCCCAAAACACTTGTATATCTGCATGGTGGTGGCTATGTGCTGCCATGCATGCCGGGACACCTCACTTGGTTGGATGACATGCAGAAGAGCATAGGAGAGAGCATGAGCGTGTTGTTGCTCGCATACAACCTAGCACCCGAAGCCACCTACCCTTCACAACTCCGCCAAACCGTGGAGCTTTTCCAATACTTGACCGAGACACTTGGCCGAAACCCTGCGGATCTGATCGTAGGCGGAGACTCCGCAGGTGCCAACCTGACCTTGGCTCTGCTGTCACATCTCGCACACCCACATCCCGAGATCGCCGAGCTGAGACTCAATGGCAAGATCCATGGTGCGTTGCTGATCTCGCCCTGGGTCAGTCTGACACAACATCACACTCCGGCACACGAACGGAACGCAGAGAGGGATGTATTTGATAGTCGGCCTCTGTCTCGCTGGGCCGCGGCATTCCTGAACTCCAAATCGCCATTCGCTGGCGACGCTTACACCGAACCTGTCATCGCCAGCCCGGAATGGTGGGAGCCTGTAGCTGATTTTGTCGACGAAGTGCTGATTTGGGGAGGCGATAACGAGATCTTGATCGATTCAATTGAAGCTTTTGCGCAAAAATTCAGTGTTGGGTTTAGGCGGAGAGGTGGACATGTCAACGTGGTGGTCACGAAGGGTGCCATGCATGACGAGATGATCTTCGAGCGGGTCTTTGGATATAAGGGTGACTCAGGAACAGGGAGCAAGCAAGTCGTTGAAGGATGGGTCAAAGCAAAGTTGTAATTGAGTAAAAATTTGAGTGGCAGTCGGGTACTCTGACTGAACGTTGAATGTAGGGCATCCTCACATGAAACCTGCGAGCTGTTCCCCACTTGACTTCTGTGATTCTAATTAGCCCCGTTCCTTACACTATCCGGAACTCTGGCAAATGCTTTGCTTCCCTGCGAAGGCCGGTCGGAGAAATTTCGCCCTCGATACAGAACATTTCGACGCGAAACCAGGTGTTTGTCTCTGGCTGTGAGCTCCGTACCATGACAAAGGACTTTTTTCTTTACGCATATTGCCGATACTAATGAGTTGCCATCGGCTTGTATCCCCAATTCCAGTCTGAAAGGTACCGTATTCGGCATCTCCGGCAGACCACGATAGCTTCGCGTTTTTGTGAAATATTTTCCAATGCGTATCACCGCTCTCTTCAGTCGGGGGACCAACAACCTCGGCCGGTATGACAGCTGCCCTGACGTGCAGGATTGGACAGAGGTCGTTTTGGGCATAATCCGAGAGTCGCACGTAACGAGGGTTCTCGCGGAATACAAGACGATCACCATCTTCGGTCCCAAACTATAGCTCAAGAAGACTGTCAGAAAACCACACTCGTGTACCCAAAACATAGTGATACTCCACAGGACCTTGCCGTCCTGCCCATGCCCATGAGGGGAATGCCACTCGGCGTCGTGGGCTTTCGTCGGCCTTCTTGTGCATCCAGGTCAAGGAATAGACGAAGCTGCTCTGTCGAGTTCTGGTCGATGCAGAATTTGTTGATCCACAGATATTGATATCCAAACATCTTGGTAACGTCGAGAGTGTCTTGTATGAACTGAGGCAGGTCTGATAGGAGCGTCTTACTCCCATCTGTGTGGCGGATTGTTGCACACTCGCCCGAAATTGAGCCCCACACATAGCTCAAGGCGACATATGGATAAGCCTTCTCGTGTTTCTGGACGAGCCTCGTGGTGCAGTCGATGACATCAATGTCTGGTAACGATAGCCTGTGCGCGTACCTGTGCGCGTATTTGCAGAGTATCTCGTGATTTTCCGTGCAATAGTCTAACTATGGCATCACAGTAGCGCGGCTAAATGATCTTGCAACTCGTTGTGGCGTGAAGACCGAATATTCCGTCGAGTTTGGAGTCAAAATCAATCCCCCCTGGAACCAGAGTCGAATACTAGCTTTCTTCAAAGACACCTTTGAAAGACGTTTGGGACCCAACATAAGGTACAAAGCATTATCAAGAAGACGTTGGTCGAAGGTACCCTATTGTGCCAGCGGCATATTTTCCAAGAAGGGTAAAGCACGTAGGACTTCACTCTGACCATCAAGATCCGGGTCCTCGTCTCGTTCTCGTCGGTACTGTCATGTAAACGGGAGCCAGATATTAAGAGGCAAAGCTTGCAAGTCAATGCCTCCGAGGCTCCATAGCGACGTCCGACTTTCGCAAAGACCACTGCATCGAACATGTTACGCCTCTTCCACGGGGGTGAAAATCGTCTTTGACCAGGGTCCTGCTTAGCGTATGTACGTAGTAAACCGGGCAGATCGAGACTGAGACATCCTTCACACAGGTCTTCGTACTCTGACTTCGCACAAACTTTTGGTGTGATTGTTGGCAATGCCGCATCTGCTGCAAGGATACCTGACGTGTTATCGCTTTCTTCTGTTCCACCCGATATCGTAGAGAACTTGCGCTTCTTTCCCGGCACTGTTGGCACATATTCTTCGTCTGTGGTGTCGACGATGCGCATGTCACAACCGTTGATGCGAGGGTGACTTGCCATTTCGAAGAAGTTCAGGTGCTGCAAGTCTCGAGACGTGAGAACGTCGACATAGTGAAATACTGTGGCCTTCAATGAGATGAAGATTGTGGCTGACAACGTGATGCGAGGCTGTGTTGTGGCTGTGCCATAGCAGGCTCAAGAAGGACGATGCCTCCATCTTCAATCTGAGGCATTGTTGCCCGGTCTTTAGGGTCAGACCAGCTCTGCATCTGATTACAGTGCGGAGAGGACGAACTCACTATCATGGTTTTCTGGATCCCAGAGACGGTGTGCCACGATATGTTAATTGTGGTTATTCAACCCCTCACACTCGCAAGAGATGTGCAGCTTTAACATCGTGGGTGAGACGGCTGCCTGCTCCTTTCCATGATGCAATTGCTCATGCCAGTGGACTTAATGTTTCGCGTCGAACCCAAGTCGAAAGTGAGTGGAGAAACTGCCAATCACAAGCCCGGGATCAGCGTCCCAATCTTCACCGCCCACGTGCGCCAGTCTTTGCGTCTTCCCAACCTCTATCCACCGAAGTCGCAACGCACATTTATCAACTCCAAGAAACTCATCAAAGTCTCACCGCACACAGATGAAGTCGTCGGGCGACTCCATCCAATCCTATACTACTCTCACTAGACGCCCCGACCTCCTTCCGTTCACGTCTAGCTCCCGGCGCCAGATCACCATGCTTGGGACCACACATGACCTATCAGATCCAAGAAGATAGGCACATGTGCCGTAAAACGTTAATCCCGACGATAAGGCATTTGAAACGACTAGAAACAGCTACCGTACACGGAATCTCGCTAACGCTGCGTTAACGCTTGTACTCCGCGATGCGCTGCGAATAAGCATCTGTACCTGCCTGATCAGCACAAAGCGTAAGCATCTGCCAGGGCGCTCCAAGGTTGGTGCATGGTGATCTTAATGTCCGCGGTAAGTTTGGATGTGCTGCATACTCATCTCCTCCAATTGCAAGATCGAACGTGAGAAGGTGCACCATCCTCGAACCTGTGTAGAAGGATGCGGGCCGGTGCGAGCTCGCACTGATAGGACGACGTTCCTGGAGAAGCAAGTCGACCTGCGTCTGCATCTGCGACTACGGATGCCCAGCGGAGTAAGGAATGCTTCAGGAAGGCTGGCGCTCTGAGCAATCAATCTGGTATCTGATCAACATGGGTCTAGCAAGAGTAGTTCGGAGACGTCCGCAGTGATCAGCACTATAAGAGATGAAGGTATCCCATGAATGAGAAAGCAGCCAGTCCAGCCAGCTCCGTCTTTCGCTCCATCACCATCACCAGCTCCCTTCGCTACCGCCGCCCTCGGTATTACCAGGTCCACCGCAACAATGAAGTTCCTCTCCATCCTCGCCTTGATCGCGCCCGTTGCTTTCTCTCTACCCACTACGGTCATCACTGAGGCTCCCGTCGAGGATGCTGCTCTCGACGCCCGCGCCTGCTACGTAACGTGCGGTAGCACCTGCTACACCAGCGCTCAGGTGTCTGCTGCCCGCAGCGCGGCATACAACTACGTCAAGAGCGGCAGCCAGGCTGGCAGCTCGACATACCCTCACAAGTACAACAACTACGAGGGCTTCGACTTCCTTGTCGGCGGCACCTACTATGAATTCCCCCTCAAGACCAGCGGTGTCTACACTGGCGGTATGTTCCGTCAAAACCATATGTTTGGTGAGCTTGTGCTAATGTGAATTTTAGGATCCCCTGGTGCTGACCGTGTTGTCATCAACGGCAGCGGCGCTCGTGCTGGCGAAATCACCCACACTGGTGCCAGCGGTAACAATTTCGTTGCTTGCTCCGGATGGTAGATGCCGGAAGGTGGTAGCTGGTCTCGAGGACATGGCGTACTTGACCTTGAGCGATGCAAAAGCATTTACGAGGCATGATTGTTGAGATACCTTTGTCGCGTTTTTAGCGTGCGATCCAATTGAGAACGTTGATGAACAAACCCCGTTGTACACTTGATGGGCTGTGCATTGCGACTTTAGTGTTAATACTCCAGGTGTACAACGGGCAAGTACCTGTGAGCGCTTCCGCTAGTCTTGCACATCGACCGTGTACAGAAGGCTATCAGGATCAAGTGATACCTAGGGAGCAGATTCATGTGCAGCGAACTAAAGTGAGATTTGAAAAGCTCACAACCACAGTAAGCATGGCTACTGATACTAATTTGCTGTACTTCAGCTGCGTTGGCACTTTGCGCCAAAGCGAGGTGGTGGGCTGGTGTGCAGATAAGTGTGGGCATAGCCAGACCGAAGCTCAGAGATATGTAAACAAGAGACTGGAGGTACTCAACACTCATCTACGCATTGTTTAAGCGCAGACAGGTCTTGTGTTGGCTACAACGATTTTGCTGCTATATCCGACTTCCTCTGCCGCGCAGATGGGGGTGCGGAAAGGCGTCGTTCGCAGGCGCACGATGCGGGGTAAACGTCAGCATCCCCCGCAAGGGCGTTTCCTGGACATTATCCTTCCGTGTTGTTCTGTGCTGTGAACTGGCCCTGCCAATATCAACGCATAACACAACGTTAGCGGAAGGCCTGACCTAGGCTCGACACAAGAGGCGATCCTCCATGAATTGAACTCCAATCTCAGTCCGAAGAATCGACCCCGATGCGTTAAAGCGTGCGGGAACTAGAGGCGTGGCAAAGAACCTTGCAACGGTCTGCAGCCTTGCCAAAGATGCCGTGCCAGAAAAGTGGGCAGCGACTGCCGCTTTGCACAATCGATCCCAACGCCTGCCCATCAAAGCAGATCGAGAAGAAACGGACACTCTCAGAATCTGACACCCGCACACCGTGTAAGGAACAATTCACGCATCAGTCAGATGACGAACGAGCATCCGTTCACAAGATCGTTACAACCCCCCTTCGCGATTCTTCATCCTCAACGATGTTACATAATGTTAGTGCAATCGTACAAACCTCTGTAGGCGATTGCAACTTCAGCACTAGCATTCCCCATCCCCTACGAAATGCAGCAGTCAGGACACCGTATATGCAACATCCAGTGCAGAAGCTTACACAACTCAAACGATCCATGCAGAAGACACGGTTCGCCTCCTGGATTGGTTTCTGTACAGCACGAATGGTTTGCTCGATCTTTTCGATCTTGAACGCATGCATGCTGAGCTCGACGCTTGGATGGCTAACAGCCGAAAGGAACCCACTTTACACAGTGCAATCTGCGCGCAGTCAAGTCCGAATGGACTCGACTCAGTGACAGATCAATGCTACCACTATGGCCGGCATCTGGAGATAGAGCATGCTACGGGAGAAGCAATTTATGCCAGCGTGCAGTACTTCTACCCCTCATTGCATATCTGATGGGCCAATCGCTCATGCATGCGGCATGCATACAGATTGGATCGGGAGTCCGCGTTGCACACCTACTATGTCTGCATCATCAAGAGCAAGCAATTGCAGTCGATACAGGGGAAGCACAGATGCGCAAGCGCTTATGGAAAACGGTTCGCCTCCAAGATCATTTCCTCAGTGCCACCTTGGGACGCCCCGGTGCAACAAAGCATGATCACGACACAAGTCTCGTCCCAGACTGTTCTGCCTCTGCTAACATCTGTGACATCAACGAGACTGTCCTCGGACAGATCTATGCTAGAGGGTCCCTGGGCGACGATACCGTACAGAATATCATCGATTGCCATCGAGTATGCGTGGGTCAATTTGACGACGATTTCAAGAACGACGGCCTTGGAACATCTGAATTTGATGAATACAGGCGACCCCATGTCGGTGTTTGTCATATCAAGCATGGTACATACGCCAACATTTAGCTCCTCACGATGTAATTTCTAATCAAACGGGTGCTGTATCGACCCGATACTACGAATCGCCACTACTCAGTATCGATCAAAATGACACTCTTGAAGCCGGCTTATCCCATGGGTCGATGGCGTTCGTTTGTGTCGATGCTGGGATCAGTCTCGTGGGGTTGTTCCATAAGTTCCTTGATGCACACCAGATTCCAAGACGACTGCTAATGGTGGTCTACGAGATGTTCTACGTGGCACTCTCCCTCGGTTTGGCAATCTTCGGAGACCTGGACTCCGATTTCCTTTGAAAGAGAGCATACAAACCACCTCTAAGCTTCTGTACAAGCTTGGAAAGCATGATGGCGGGCAGAACGGTATGACACCGTTGTTAGCCAGCTGCAAGCTGCATGCAAGATTTACGTCCAAGATCGATCCAAGAATGTGGCCGGCGCGCATCGCGCAAATGTTCAGCAGCTCTTTGGAAGCCTGGAAACGCGTAAGATCACTGACTATCGAGACCAGCCATGTGCGGTATCACAGGAGGTGGAAACGTTGCGGACATCTCGGCTTGTCTCGACAGTCCCACCACGCCTCTCCCCAGCAGAGGTTGATTTCGAAGAGTGGGAAACTACGTTGGTACTCTGGCATCCGGACCATTGCCTCCACATTTATGTTCGGTAAATTATTAGCCATGGGTTTGATGATCAGCCTAGCACATGCGCCGGAGAAATCTTGCAGCTGGCTGAGGCTGATGCATCTTCTGGGGCATGACTCTTAGATAGTGTTTGGTTTGACGAGGAGTATACGTGACGATGATAGCAACATTTGCCACTATTCACCGTTCCATGATTCAAATATGCTGCGTGAGGTCAGTCTGAGTTGTACACTGCATGTACGAATTACTGTAAGTGTGTGCACTTTTGCGAGGCGTTTCAATGGAAGCACGTCGTGGAACCAAATCCGCAGACATTTGGGTCGGTGAGAGAGCAGATGTACTCTCTATCTCAGACATCGAGTCTGGCATAAACAGATCGTGCGCACACAGTTCAGTTGGCTCTTTGGTAACTTCTTTCGAAGCCAGGGGATCACAAAGGAACCAGATGGGTGACTGTCGTATAGATTCATCGTGCACGATGAGCATGACATAAAAGCCATATGCGTCAATTCGAGCCGAACAGCAGGCTCGGGATCCGAAACCAACCGGTTGAAAGATGGCTTGCGGAAGCCAACGCGGCAGTTCTGTCATTGGCACAGGGCTCATTCTAAGCAGTCTTACACCCGGTGTGGCTATTTCCGAAACATGACCATCTTGCATACACACCTCGGCTGTTGACGTTGTCTATACAGCGTTCCCTTATAAATAGAGCAGATGAAAGCCGTGTTGCATCTCTAAACGATCAACAACCGTCTAGGAAAGGAGTCCCAGCTTTGTCGCCTTTCAACCTCGCGGCAAGTGTTGGCCTGGCAATACCAAATACCACTCTAGCGCGGTCTATTCTTCCAACACGTCCTCTCAGAATGACTTCGATCAAAGAAGTGCCCGTCGACAATTTCCGTCGAATGAGAGTCGTTGTGATAGGAGCCGGTTTCTCAGGTTTATACCTAAGCATTCGCATTCCGGAGTGGCTGCGCAACGTCGACCTGGTCACCTACGAACAGAACGCCGGCGTGGGAGGAACGTGGTGGATGAACCGCTATCCTGGCTGTGCTTGTGATATACCGTGTAAGCCTCTTGAAGACGTAGGTCAGCGCCACTAAGGAATCTGCTGACTTGGTTCTTATCAGCTCACTCATACGTCTATACTTTCGAACCGAATCCCACGTGGTCGAAGTTCTATGCTTCTTCTGAGGAGATCCAAGAATATCTAGAAAGGGTGAAGGATAAATACTCAGCTGGTCGATTCATCAAGCTCAAGCACGAGGTCAATGGTCTGCACTGGGACGCAGAGAGTCTGAAGTGGTCAGTGACTTCTTCAAGTCCGTCTGTGGTTCATTGACTGACTTCGATCATCAGGAAAATTAATGTGAAGAATCTCACCACAGGAGAAACTTTCATCGACGAAGCAGACGTCGTTGTCGGGGCACGCGGTGCTTTCACTCGAACTCTTTGGCCCGAGATTGATGGACTATGGGATTTTGCGGGAAAGATTGTCCATTCGGGTCACTGGGATGAAAAGTGAGTATTCTGTGTTGTGTACCGATCGTTTGTAGATTTAGGCTAAGCACTGACCAGATTCGACTATTCCCACAAGCGTATTGGTGTCATTGGAGCTGGGAGTAGCGCCATCCAGATCATTCCGCAGCTACAGAAGCTACCTGAGACGAAGCTGAGCTGCTTTATCAGAAGCAAAACTTGGATCTCGACATCCTTTGGCGACTCCGCCGCGGCAAAACTGGGTCTTCAAGACAATGACAGTACGTCGTGCCTCCGGGTAGCCCGTGTATGGAATTGGACGAAGCTTACATGCAAGTAGTCAAGCCGCAAGACCGCGAGAGATTCTTGGCCGATCATCAGGCGTTCTATACTTTCCGCAAAACGATCGAAGACGAAGGCAACGCCGCGCATCCGTTCACGCTCAAAGACTCTCCAAAATCGAATGCGGCCCGCAAAGAATTTGCTGCGCTTATGAGGGCTCGACTCGCCAAGAAACCAGAACTCGCAGAGTTCCTGATGCCAAGTTTCGCACCAGGTTGTCGGCGCCTGACTCCTGGTCCTGGCTTCCTGGAGGCTCTAACGGAAGACAACGTTGATCCTATCACAACTCCAATCCGCAAGATCACTTCCTCCGGAGTTGTATTGGAGGATGGAAGAGAGATCAAGCTTGACGTTCTCGTCTGCGCTACTGGGTTCGATGCTGCAGGAGCTCCCCTGTACCCAGTGGTTGGGTCTCAAGGCCTCGACCTCCGAAAGAGGTATCAGGATTATCCGGAAGCCTACCTAGGCATGGCGGTTGATGGTTTCCCCAACCTTTTCTTCATGCTAGGCGCCAACTCTGGTGTCGGCTCTGGAAGCCTTACGAAGATTATCGAATCTCAGGGCGACTACATCATCAAGTGCATACGGAAACTACAGAAAGAAGATATTGGAACGATGGAGTTATCAAGCCGCGCAATGCATGACTGGGTACGCCATCTCGATGGGTACTTCCAACGCACGGTCTTCCTCGATGATTGTAAGTCCTGGTATCGCAAGAACGATCGTATCATTGGGCTCTGGCCTGGTAGTACGTTGCATGCAGTTGAGACGATGCGGGCACCAAGGTGGGAAGACTTCAATTTCACATATGCCGACGGGTCTGCAGAGCACAATCGTCTCAGTTGGCTGGGCAATGGTATGACGCAGAATGACCAGACAGGACTCGACCGGTCGTGGTACATCGAGCCAGAGTATGTTGATGTTCCATCCGCCCCTCTACCTGAGCAGACAGAGAAGTACCTGAGGGTGCCGTTCTCGCACTAGCATTTGTACGCGGCGAGTTTGCAATGTTCTCATAAAATCATAAAGACTTTGTTGTGTAGCCCGATTTTCTCTCAACCTAGATCCACTCCCATGTCTCTGAAGCATTTAGATTCAGCGTTGATGTTTTGTGTTTCTGGTCGGGGCTCGTCTGAGGCACTGAGACAAGAGCTCTCGTTGCCTGTGCCTTGAGATTGAAAAGTCGGCTCTTATTGGCGGAGTGCTTTACAAGGATTTGCAATGAGCAGAAACGGAAGCAGTGGCTGAAGATGCCGTAGATGGCGAGTGGAAGGCAGCAGTTGGAAGGTGAAGCGGTAGAAGGCAACGTAGGTGGGTGGATGGCAGGAGTAGGTGCAACAATGACGACATCAAAAACATACAAGAGCAGCCACGCAAAGGCTTTCCTAAGGGTGTCGATCAGTGCCCACCAAAACCAAGGGCAGTAATACCCGGCGATGCAGTTTTGATATTCGGCGAGGCAATGGGACAGAAAGCAAGTTACTTGTAGCCAGCAGAAGACCTATTACGTTGTGAGGTAGCTATAGCAAGCCCCCAACTACCACCTATATACTGTTACCAAAAGTAATAACATCCGGCTTTTGCTGCTGCTTTTCTTGGGCATAGCTTAATTTAGGTATAGTGGCTCGCCGAATATTAAACTGCCTCGCCGAGTATCGCTGCCCAAAATCAATCCACAGGAACAACTAGCTGAAAGCAGGAAGAGAAGACTCGCGCGCCTTAGAAGCAACATCAACGCATGGACACCGAGATCTTTACGCCTGACAGATGTGCGTACCTATAACTAAGCTATGATTCCTCCACCTATTGTGTGAACACTGTCAATTATGGGAGAGCTCTTCCCGCTCAATAGAAACAAAAGTTATTCAGCAACCTCCTCTGGATCTCGAGCCCGTCCCAGAGGCCCAGCTCTTGCCAATGTTTGGATCTGCTTGCTCTGTGGAACATTATTCAGCATTGGCGTCGCAGTCCAGCCTCTGGATGCTACGCCAGATAGCCTCAAAAATGCGTAAAAGCCGCAAGGACTTACGGTGCGACAGCAGTAACTCCGATTCCCGCACTGGCTGCTTCCTTTGACGCCGAATACGAACTTTCGTTCTTGATCCCCACGAAGCCGGCAGCATTTATTACGTTCACGATAGAGCCGCCGGTCTTTTGCTTCTTCATGGCCCGTATCTGTTCTCTCATGCACAGCATAATGTCAGTGAGGTTGATGGCAATTGTCCGTTCCCAACCAATCACAGGCATATCCTCGATGTTCTTTTCGAAATGCGAAACTGGTGCGATGCCGGCTGTGTTCAAGCAACCGTAGACGAGACCGAAGTGTCGTTCACTCGAGAGAGCACATACGTAACAAAACAAAAAAAAATCTCCTCGGTCCAGAAGGGCTCTCGCTACCTCTGTCGCTGTCAACGATCATGCGCAAGTCGAGTGTAAGATCGCAGTGATGTTGCTTTTTGCTCTATCACCAACGTGAACTTGCGCCACAAGATACTATGCGGTCTTCCTCCACGCATCGGCTAACAACGCCCCGCCAGCGATGGTCCCAAAGACACCGACCTGCAGGTCACTTAGAAGACCCTCCTCTACTGACCAGTGCAGTGTCATGGGCGCATACGCGATATTGCTGACCAAGTCTTTCCACCACGTAAAGCTCGTGTTATACGACTCCCTCCTTTCCTGCTCTGCTCTAAGCTTATCCTCCTTCTCACCGTCTCCAACAGCCTCAACCCGTGGCTCAGCGTAGGCCCGCTCAACAACCAACCTCAAGATCTCGCACCCCACATACGCAGCCCAGAACCTCGAACTCCACACCCACCACCATGTCTCGCGCTTCTTTCCCACCTCACCAGTCCACGCCCTGCTAGTCAACATACCCTTCGACGCCGCATACGCGCCATTCTCCAGGACCTGGAACAGCACACACGACGCAATGGCGGCCCACGTCGTCCCTCTCAGCAGCTTCTCTTTCCTCTTTGCTTCCTTCGGCAGCGGCGATAGGTATGTGTCCCTGGCCCAAGTATACAGTCCCAGCACGCCCCACATGCGGACAAATATCCTGTAGTCCGCTATCACGTCGGCGATCGCTTTCGAGCTCCCGACGGTCTGGGCGAGCAGCTTTGTGCCCGCTGACGCAGGGAGCGATGCTATCAGAGTCTCGCCTGGCAGCATCACGTCGGCCGCTTTGTCGGCCAGGTCTGTTGCGACAGCTGCAAGCTGCCTTTCGAGCACCTGCTGGCCGAGTGCGTACACGAGGGTGAGCGTGTAGCCTGTTGTGCAGAGGACTACGTCAATGCCTGTTGGCGTTGATAGCAGCGCGGAGAGGCGGAGGATATTGCGGTCTGTGGAGTGTGCTGCATTTCGTATCCGGCGCGCGAGTATGTAGCGGATCTTTTGGAGGAGTGAGGGACGCGGCGGGGGACGCGGTGCTCCTGCTTTTGAGGTGTCTGGTGCGACAGGGACGCTGTCGACGCTGGGTATTGTTGTGCTCTTGGGATGTGAGTCATCCATGTTGTCTCATGGGGGTTCGAAAGTGCTGGGCAACATTTGAGAGAATTGCGTATGCGGGTGTTTTGTTATCATGGCGGAGGCTCGGAACTCGGAAGCTTTCCGTCATCAGACACATGCGCGGCATGCATGTGCTGGACCCTGGATCCATCATCTCCTTGACTTCACTTGACTCCAGGTCGACCAGATGAACGACACGACGATAGACATAAATAGCAAAGCAACTCGGTTTTTCGTGATAGCACACCACGATTAGCTGTCACATGCCCAATCGATGATCCTTCGTGAAGCCTGTCTGAAACGGGCCGATCCTTGCCATTCCCAACTGACAACTCCACAGTAGCACCCCAGATCTCCCCACTCGTGTGCTGTCTTCTCACCTCTACTCGACGCTTGATATTTCTTCCCTTTTCAATATGATTGCATGTTTCTAACGTGCGGTCGTTGCACTTTCTCAAGGCTCTCCACAGCACCAGTGTAAACAAACAACGATTCACCCAAACAATCCTCTGACATCATTGGGAGCAGCGAGAGAGACTTACCGAAGAAAAGACCCAGAAGAGAAGGAAATCAGGAAATTGACACCATGTCCGCAACACCAGACCCAAATCACCCCCCAACGAGGATCCCAACTTACCCTCTGGCTCACTCCTTCCGCCAAAAGCCCAGGCGTCTTCCACTCGTCCTACGCTTCGCAAAGGGATCCATCCACAGCGCCATATACATCCCCGTGATCCTACACTCCCTCGTCACCGCACTGATCGTGTACCTGGACAGCTTCCCGCACATCCACATCAGCATCCCCGCAACCATCATCCCCTCCCTCTCCATCGTCGTGGGCCTGATGCTCGTCTTCCGCAACAGCACATCCTACGACCGGTTCTGGAGCGGCCGCAACTGCGTCACGGCGGTAGGCACAAGCGTGCGCAACCTCGCGCGCATATTCCTCGTAAACTCGCAAGACTCGCACGGTAAATCGACGCCCGAGGAGCGCCGCGACACCGAGCGTACCGTTCGCGTGCTCATCGCCGTGCTGTATGCCATCAAGCACAATCTACGCGCCGAGTTCAACATCCCGCCCGCCAGCCTGGCTGCGTCGGGGGTGAGCTTCAATTTCCAGGGCGTCAAGGGCGCAAGCTCACGACCCATCAGCCGCCCTTTAAGCAGGAGACCGAGCTATGTGGACCGCGCGCTGAGCAGCCCTGCGACGCCGACGCTGGAGCGGTCCAAGGCAGACATGCACACGCCACTGCTGTACAACTCGACGGGGACACTGGACAGCGTGTTGGAGAGCGAGGGCAGCATGAGGACCAAGAAAGACGACTACGTCTCGCTTCTCCCGGACGGACTGATGGGCTACGAAGACCGTGGCCTCGGGCTGCCCTTGCAACTCTCCGTCCTCCTCGAATCCTACATAACGCGCGCGTACAACCGCGGCTGGGTCAACGCCCCGCTCTCCAGCCAGATGACAGTCCAAGTCAACAACCTCGTCGACTCCTACGGCAAAATGGAAACTATCCGCACCACGCCCCTCCCCATCGCGCACCTCATCCACGCCTCCCAGGTCCTCTTCTTGTACATCAGCATCCTGCCCTTCACCATGGTGTCTAGCTACGGGTGGTACAGCATCCCTGTCGTCGCCATCGTTGCGTTTACTCTGTACGGGATCGAGGGCATCGGGGTGCAGTTGGAGGATCCGTTTGGATATGATCGAAACGATATCAAGATGGATGGGATAGTGGAAGATGCGCGGGCGGAGGTGGTGGTTTTGCTCGAGGAGTGGCGGGAGAAGTGGGAGGGGGGACGGGGCGTGGGGGGGATGTTCTAAATAGGTGTCAATAGTCATGAGAGCGGGGTTGAGAGGTACATCGAATTGTGGAGGGACTCAACCGATCGTGTTGGTGTTAGACCATTCTTGCTCCTAGTGACTAGCACTGTTCCAGCCGCCGGCAGGGCCCCAGGCTGTGCGTGGGTCAGAGAGCGTGTGTGTGGTGGATTAGAGATGATCGACAGGTTCGGTAGGAGACGAATGGTTAGCCAAATACCAGGGGGTTGTCATGATGTACTAGAATATATCGAATTCCACGTGACTTATGCCTAGTCGCCAACAGTGCCTATCTCTACCCATAGCGTCTTCGCTCTTCGCTCTTCGCTCTTCGCTCCACACTCCACAATCCACACTCCACGCTTCCTCCGCAGCGAAACCGCTGCTGATATTGGAGATAATAATGCTAATCCACCAACGCCTGAACCATAAGAACCATAATGAACGCTGGTCCTGATACATACACACAGTACATTACGGGAAATGCCCTCGATGTCTTCCATGAACGTCGCGAAAGTATTGCGCCCTCGAGATGCCCCCACAGTCGGGGCAGTGGGCGTCAAGGAGCATGAAATGGCTGTTGACGCAAGTCGCAGAACCGGCTAATAAGCCCCTCGAGTCCTAATCGAATCGCACGGGGGGTAAAGCGGGCGCGTCAGAACCAGGTGACTCGTCTCGCAGCCGGCTTCCAGCTCGCCCTGCGCTACCGTCCAAGACGAACGGTCCGGCGTCATTGCGTGGGGTCATAGGTCCGTCATGGACATGGCCGGGTGCTAGTCCGTCATGCGAGGCGAGATATAGCGGTGACAGGCCGTTGTAACCATCTGGACCGCGGTCGATGGACACTGCTTGAGTGACGGACGCGGTCATGGGCTCGATGGGGCGGAACGGTGTTTGTGGAATCGGGATCGCGGCGGCTTCTTGTTGAATACTAATGTTCGTGATGGCCTGTTGTAGGTCGGAGAGATCTGTGCGGCCGTTTTCTGCTGTTGTTCCGTTCAGAGGGGCTACCGACGCGCGTGGTGTGACATGGCGGTCCTCTGCAGGAGGCTGTGCGTTTGCAGACGAGCTGCCGTTCGTTTGCGGTTCTTCATCCCAATCTTCAAATTCGCCTGGGTCCTCGACATCGGCATCTAGATCAGCGACTGCCCTGCAGTTGGGGCACAGGAAGTTGGGCCATGTTGCTCCGTTCAAGATCGGCCTGATGCACTTGTAGTGCCATACGTGCGAGCAAGGCGCTACGAAAAGGGACTGGCAGGGCTGTGGTTGCGGGTAAGCAAGAACCAAAACTGAACAAAACAGATACTTACTGCTATCGACATGAGGCAGATGGCGCATTCAGAGGTGTGTGTGGACGCGCTGTCATCCTCCTTCTTAGTCTTGGTGAGATTGCGCAGTCGCTGATGTGTTTGCTTGCTTCGAGCAGTTAGCACTGCGTTTGGACAACGGGCTCGATACTTACTTGAACGAGTTGAGACCTTGCTGCCACCCACGATTGCACTCAACGCGGATTTTGACGCATCTGAAGATCATCTCCTCACCACCGCGGAAGTCGATTCCAAGCTGGATGATGTCACCATCCTTTATCCTGAAGGGCTTGGACTCTACGTTCGGCTGGCTCAGCCGGATGTGGTTGAGGAATGTGCCCGACGAGCTCTTGACGTCCTTGATGTACCAGTTGCCGTCTTTGCACCACAGCTCGCAGTGTTTCCGGCTGACGACCTTGCTCTTAAACCCAATCGCGGCAGCGGAGGGCACGTTGGCTGGGATCTCAGGCACATTGTCGCGCTCTGAGTAGCGCCCTACACGCACCACAGCAGACTCGTCTGGCAGCGTGCGAGTAATGGTAGGGAACTGGAGTGACGGGCGGCCGGCTCGCGGGTCCTGGTGGGGAATGAAGCGGATGGAGGGTAGGTGCTTCTGCGGTGTCGAGCCCTCTGCCGCATTGTCGCTCGAGCTGTCATGGTCGTTTGGGCGGGGCGTCGAGGTCGGCGTGGGCCCTGCGCTGTTCCGCACGGTGAGCTGGGGCGCCGCCGTCTCTGCGCGGGTCCTGGTCATGTCGTCTGTGTTCAGGTTGGTGGAGGGCGAGTGCGGAGGCAGCTCGGTGTGGTTGAGCGGCGCGGACTGTCGTCTGGAGGGCGGCGAGGGACGGGCAGCGGCCTGAGACGTCGCGGTCGCAGTGTAGGGCGAGACGGGCGGGGTGTGGGTAGAGGCGCGTGGTCGGGTCCTGGGAGTGCGGGCGTCCTCACGTGGACCTTCCGCGCCGTCGGTCGAGTGCAGGTGCAGGCCGTGGGTGTAGTTGCGCAGGAAAGAGATGCCTCGCTGCAGGCCAGTCGAGCGCGGCGAGGGCGAGACAGGCGATATGGGTGTCGCAGAAACGGTGGGGGCGGCTGGTGCTGGGGCAGTGAACATGGCCACAGGGTCGGGCTTGGAAACGGCAGGCCTCCTGGAGCGGCTGAACTCTATTGTCTCAAGTGAATGCCTGAGGAGCCGAGTGAGCGCAACAGCGGCAGCGTTGGGCAGACAACACGGCCACGCCGTCTACAGGAGCACGGGAGTGAAGGGACGGCGCATCAGCAGAGGACGAGAGCGCTGTTGGGTGTGGCCAAGCTCGTTTGGATCTGGGTGAGGAATTGGCGGCGGCGTGCAGGTCGAGCACGTCGACTCAAGGCTAGAACCACAGCCCAGGCGCAACGCAGAACATCAACAGAAGTCCGAGCACTGACTACGGATGTCTACCGAAAATGCAAACGAATCAGTGCAGCCAGGAAGATGCTGGGCGCTGCCGTGCGGATATCCATAACAAATCCCGTTGTGCTATTCTCGCCTCTCCATCTGCCATTTGAGTGAGATGAGGTGACGTCTTCTGCGGAGACGCAACCACGGCGCAGACAGCATCATGACTATACACAGCGTCTGTACGCAGCAGCGGTGCGACATTGGCCCTCCGCTGACCGGCCCGCCCTGCGTTGCTGAGGAACCGTGCAGCCTGTGGAGCCAGCCGCTTTACCGGCGGCCTGGAGGCTGGATCCATGCACCTCAGATAATCACTCTCAAAGTTCACGTCAAAGCGCACGTGACATCGTATGTCATCTGGATTTTTGGATCGCATCGCTCCGCACCCATCTCCAACATCGACATGTTACGGCCGCGGACAGTCCGACCGATCGCGCGCGGGCTATCGCAGGCCTCATCACAGCTCGCACGCTCCGCACCATGCGCCGGTAGACGCGCACTGGCGACGGCGGTCGCAGAGGAGAGGGACCCGGCCGAGCTGGACCAGATCACCACGCTTCCCAATGGCATCCGCGTCGCGACCGAGGCGCTGCCAGGCCACTTCTCCGGCATTGGCGTCTATGTCGACGCTGGATCGCGGTACGAGAACGATGCGCTGCGCGGAGTGAGCCACATCGTCGACCGGCTGGCCTTCAAGTCGACGCGCAACACGAGCGGCGACCAGATGGCGGAGAAGATGGAGTCTCTGGGCGGAAACATACAGTGCGCCTCGTCGCGCGAGTCGCTCATGTACCAGTCCGCGACGTTCAACTCGGCCGTGGAAAGCACAGTCGGCGTGCTGGCCGAGACAATACGCGACCCGCTCATCACCGAGGACGAGGTGCAGCAGCAGCTCGAGACGGCTGACTACGAGATTGGCGAGATCTGGAGCAAGCCGGAGCTGATCCTGCCCGAGCTGGTGCACATGGCTGCCTACAAGGACAACACCCTGGGCAACCCGCTGCTCTGCCCCAAGGAGCGCCTCCCGCACATCAACCGCGACGTCGTCGAGGCATACAGGAAAGAGTTCTACAAGCCGGACAGGATAGTAGTAGCCTTCGCCGGCGTCGACCACAACGAGGCCGTCAAGCTGACCGAGCAATACTTCGGCGACATGGCCAAGGGCCAGGGCCCATCTCTCATCGGCGTCAACGACCACAACGCAATAGCCAGCCAGAACTCCGACCAACAAACCTTCTTCGCCGACCACCCCACCCCCACCGGCGCACCACCGCAGCAATCAAAGCTCCTCTCTAAGATCCCCTTCCTCAAGAACTTCTCCACATCCGCTGCAGACTCCGCATCCCTCACCTCCGCCTTCGACCTCAACTTCCCGCCCATCGACACCACAACGCCCTCCCACTACACCGGCGGTTTCCTAACCCTCCCCCCCATCCCCCCGCCGCTGAACCCCATGCTGCGCCGCCTGTCTCACATCCACCTCGCCTTCGAAGCCCTCCCGATCTCGTCGCCGGACATCTACGCGCTGGCTACCATGCAGACGCTTCTCGGCGGCGGCGGCTCCTTTAGCGCAGGCGGGCCCGGAAAGGGCATGTACTCGCGCCTGTACACGAACGTGCTGAACCAGCACTTCTGGGTCGAGTCGTGCGTCGCGTTTAACCACAGCTACACCGACAGCGGACTGTTCGGCATTAGCGCGAGCTGTGCGCCGAGTCACGTTGCGCAGATGCTCGAGGTCATGTGTCGCGAGCTCAAGTCGCTGGGTGATGAGACGGGGTACGCGGCGCTGAAGGAGGGAGAGGTCCAGCGCGCGAAGAACCAGCTCAGGAGTAGCTTGCTTATGAATCTTGAGAGCAGGATGGTGGAGCTCGAGGATTTGGGACGGCAGGTCCAGGTGCACGGGCGCAAGGTTGGCGTCAAGGAGATGTGCGCGAAGATCGAGGCTGTCACTGTTGAGGATCTAAGGAGAGTTGCGAGACAGGTATTTGGTGGGGAGGTGAGGAATATAGGGCAGGGGAGCGGAGCGCCGACTGTGGTGCTGCAGGAGGGCGAGCAGGAAGGCCTTAAGAGGAGGGAGTTTACCTGGGATGATATCCAGACGAGAATTGCAAGGTGGAAGTTGGGCAGGAGATGAGGCGTGCGCAAGTGAAGCGCGAGGATGTATGATCATACTGTTTGAGCTGACTGTATTATATTGCATGGAACGGTGCATGTTGAGACGCACAGCAACGATCATTTCGAGCATACATAAAGCAGACAGCTTTTGCTTGCTGTTTCTCCCTCCTAAATCTGGGGTTTGCCCGAGATTTCAGATGGGTGGTAGTGACTCTCTTCTACGTGTAACGCACTTACGTGATCATCCGTTGAATTTGGACATAAACGCTTTGCATCAGCTTCGTGCGGGTACGTATCCTGGGATGTTCGACGTCTCAACAGCAAGATATTCGAGCCACTTCCCTCTGAACCTGTGGTTTGATCGAGAGCTTATGTAGAGAGTAGTGAGTTTGTCTACCTACGACGCAAGTGAGTGACTGGTTATTAAACCCGGCATTTCCGTCGGCGGGAACGACGCTCCGTCATCTCCACTTCTTCGGTGGTGTTATCAACCACCTTCCTCTTTGATCACCACAAATAAGCTTTTGCCGGGGCTACCAAGCCTTTGAGCCAAGGGCCATCAAGCTTCGGTTCTTCGGTCGCTCATCCTGTGGATACTGTCACATGGGTCGGTGCAATGCGATTGGCAGGCATAGTAATGCTAGTGTTCTTGTAAGGAGAACGAGCGGCACGACCGTCTTCCAACAGTGTCGCCTAGGCTTCAAGAGGCAGGCCAAACATGCACCTGCCCTATCAACACGATGGCTGACCATTTGTGCTGTCATCAGCGGAGAGCATGGAGCGAGTACGAAGATGACAGCATCATGCCCGACTACAAAAAGCTGCTGGCTTCTGCTTCACGATGCTACTCAGTATTACTGACCTTTAGGATCACTCTGCAAGATGCGTGTTTCCGACCTGTTGCTTCTCGGCCTTAGCAGCCTGGCTGCAGGCTCGCCACTCGGCTCACACGTCGTCCACGAAAAGAGGAATGCGTTGCCTGTTGCTTGGACCAAGCACTCGCGCGCCCCCAAGGACACAATCCTGCCCGTCAGGATTGGTCTGACACAGCGCAATCTGGAGCACTCGGATCGCTTCCTTGACGACATCTCAGATCCGGAATCGCCAAACTTCGGTAAGAAATCTCCCATCTGCTTAGGCTCGACAATGTTGATCGAGTGATCTAGGGAAGCATTGGAGTGCCGAGCAAGTCGCCAACACTTTCGCACCACACCCGAAGGCCTCAGAGACGACCCTTGAGTGGCTCCAGAGCTCAGGCGTTGATCTCAAGCGTGTCAAGCATTCTGTTGGCCGCAACTGGGTTGAGGTAAGTCTTAAGTTATTGATCTAGTTCTGTAGAGCAAAAGATATTAAGAATTTCAAGTTCTCCGCCACCGTCGAGGAGCTTGAGGCCCTGCTTAACACCGAGTACCACTTCTACCAGCACAAGGCATCTGGCGGTTTCCGAATTGCGTGCGATGAGTACGGACTGCCACATGGTATCAAGAAACATGTCGATTTTGTCATGCCCACGGTGCAGCTCGATGGCCTCCAACCGATCGCCCAGTCTGTGGCTGCGATCCAAGCTCCCGTCAATCTCACTGGTCTCACCGGAACTACCAACTGTGCGACTCTAATCACCATCGACTGCTTGAGGGCAATCTACAATCTACCAGTTGGCAAGTACAACCACACTGGCAACCAGCTCGGTATCGCGGAATGGGCCGATTACCTTTACTTGCCCGATCTGAAGACGTTCTTCCAGAACTTCACCAACCCCAAGATTCCGTCAGATGTGGTTCCTGAGTTCATCTCTATCGACGGTGGAAAAGCCTCGAACCTTTCGTTGGCACAGCAGGAGAAGGTAGTCGAGAGTGCTCTCGACTTTCAAACGGCGTACTCTATCATCTGGCCGCAGCAAACGCGCCTGTACCAAAACGGTGATTCGGTCAACGTTGACTCTGTTGGAACGTTCAACATCTTCTTGGATGCCCTTGTACGTTTGATCTCCCCATCGTGATGAAGTGTATTGACAACGCTAGGACGCGTCTTACTGCACTTATCAGGGTGGCGATCAGCCATACGTTGATCCCGCTTACCCTGACCCCAATGATGCTCCCGGAGCTTACACCGGCCCCCTGCAGTGTGGCGGTGCTCCGGTCAGCAACGTGATCTCTGTCTCCTACGGCCAGATTGAAGGAGCCCTTCCTCAGTTCTACCAGGAGCGCCAGTGCCGCGAATGGATGAAGCTGGCACTTCAGGGCGTCAGTGTCATTTTCGCGTCCGGTGACTCTGGTGTTGCGAACAGATACAACTCTGGTTACAACAACAGCTGTCTGAACTCCGAGTACGGCTACGTAGACGAGAATGGCACTCGGTTCTCGCCGTCCTTCCCTGCCAACTGCCCTTACATCACTTCTGTCGGCGCTACGACCCTCCTCAACTCCTCAATCTACGGTGGCGAGAAGGCTGTCGCTTCGCCCAACGGCCCTCTATCTTACTATTCCGGCGGTGGCTTCTCCAGTGTCTTCCCACGTCCTTCCTACCAAGACAAGGCGGTCAAGAACTACCTGAAGAAGTACTCCCCCAAAGCCTACAATGAGTCGATTTTCAACTCCTCTGGTCGCGCTTACCCCGATGTTTCCGCCCTTGGTCTCAAGCTTGCGACCGTATGGCTCGACAAGACCTACGGCATCGGTGGTACATCGGCATCCGCCCCCATCTTCGCCAGTATCATCAACCTTTTGAACGAGGAGAGGTTGGAGAAGGGCAAGAAGCCCATCGGTTTTCTGAACCAGATCATCTACAAACATCCCGAGATGTTCAATGATGTTACTGTTGGCGGTAACCCAGGATGTGGTACTGATGGATTCCCGGCTAGCCCCGGTTGGGACCCTGTCACGGGACAAGGGACGCCTGATTACAACAAAATGAGGAAGGTCTTCCTAGATCTGCCTTGAGTATTTGGGGCCGCAGAGGTGCTATTCTCCTGAACTCGATTTAGCTACAAAACAACCTAGACGTTCATGTCACCCACTACTTTTGCGCAAAGCAACCTGATGAAGCGCATCCCCATCTGACGCCTCCTTTCTCGAGACCTGTCATGCCTCGGAGTACCTCCTTGACCACCCAATCGGAGTTTACCACGCCCTGTTCTGCCTGAATGGCTGATGCATCAGGCATCTGTGAAAGAGTTTTAATGTTATCAATGCGCTTGTACGACCATTGGGGCCTTGACTGATACTCTGTCTCACGGTAAGGATAAGACCGGAAGGCCCCAAGCCATCTCAGGTCAAGAAACCGAATTTGATCCCTTCGTTGTGGGAGGATAGCGCATGTGAAAGCCAGGAATGTCTCTACGTTTTGATGGGAGAAGGAAAATGTCGGCAGGCTGTACAAGAGATCGATCGCCTCAGAGTAGCTGCACGCGTATCGATATTAGCGTTTGCTATATTATGCTGATGGCTTGTGACTCACATCAAGCGACACGAGCATAGCAGACTCAACGCACCCAGCAAGTACAGAGCTTGGTCTTTCCCGTGCTCGGGCGACAACGCGTACGAAGCCCTCGCTCGTCCACGGCCGTATCCTGCACTCCGCCAGTGAATCTCGATCGCGCCTCCAGTCGTACTATCATGTCTTCCTGTACTGTTCAAAATGACATATCGCCAGATCTGCTCCCTCAGCTCGGCAGGCAGTCTCATGAGAGGGCTTTGCAGCTGCTCGAACGTGCGCTGCTGAACTACTTTCTTGCCAAACCACTTTGATCTCCCTGAGACTTCAGGCGAAACCTCATTCAGGGGCAGAGTGAGCCTTCTCTTTCTTCTGACGACCGTCGGGGGTGTCAGGTCAGCGGCGCTTTGCGTGTGTTGCCGCAGAGGAGCAGGCTGAAGCAGCCTCGCGGTCAGTGATACAGGCGCGTTGGCGAGGTTGTCCATTGCTTGCAGGACGCCGTGAACTGCATTTGCCATCACTTGGAGGACTTCTGAGTTCAACTACTGTCCAAGACAAGACATGGTGCCTTGGTGATGTCTTGATTCCGCGGGACATGAGCCACCTGCGTGCGCCGTGTCCGTGTTGCACACGTGCACGACACAGCCTTCGACGTCGATCCAATCAAGTCGCGTCTAGGATAGCAGTCCTGAAGCTTCACGAAAAGCATACATAATTGCATGGAAGTTATACTTAGGGCTCAAGATAGGCGATTAGGGCTCCATATGTTTGAATGATACCGAGGATGCGAGTGTCGAAGAGCGAAATAGGCCAACACGTAGCTGCCGTACAAATGATTGACATCATCTTAGTGTGTGTCGAGAGACATCTTGCTTGAATCGCAAGGAGCGAGCGAAACGGTGCCTTTACTGTGTAGCAGACTAATTACAGGAAGCTCGCTGCTGCTCGCCCTGTGATTGCCTGTGACGCGACGCGTGGCTCGATGACGTCACTTCCTGAGATGTGCACGAGCAGACACCAGGCCCCCAGGTACCGATGCTACAAGGACCGGGCCGTATACGTGGCGCGAGCCGTACAACCCATTCGTTCAGTTTGTGACGGACACAAGGCTATGGCCCTGACGATGTCATAGCAGGCACACATGATGGCCCCAAGTGGTTACACTGGAGGGCGCAACTCCGGGCTTGAGACCGATCCTAACCCCCAAACACCATAATTATGGGTACGCGGAGGAATGCATTAGGGCTCGCGATTCGTCAACCCAAGCACTGCGTTATCTCCAGCTGCCACATGTCGCAGATCATGGTACGAGTATGTTGCACTTGCCTTGTTTTTTATTGACGCTGGCGCGAATCACAGTGTTATCACGGCACTCAAAAGCTTAAAAAAGCTTGAAAAGCTTGGTCGTGACCTTGTCCAATATGCCCGATGATCAATGCGACATGTTTCGACTAGCTTTGGGACCTAGCGAATGGTCGGGGAGGTCTCGTGGGCGAGAAGAGTATGTGGTGGCAGGTGCCGCCGACGAACATCGTCCTCAAAAGGACTAAGGTGCATCTGTTGATTCTCTCTTCCTAAACACCTCGATTTCAACTCCTATCACTCTATCATTCATCCTTACCATTCAGACCATCAACCCTAAGAACTGCACTCAGACCCTCTCCACATCGAAAATATGGCATCATCATTCCAGCGATTGACCGTTGGACGCAACTCCGTCTACAAGGCTAATGGCACCAAATCGTATACTCATGCCATGAGAAAGTGTAAGTGGAACAATTCTGGTCTGTGTTAATTGTTTGGCATCGTAACTGAACGTCACAGACGGCTTCCACCCTACCAAGCCAGGTCCCTACTTTCAGGCAAAGGTCTTCCGCCCACAAGGAAAGTTCGGTCGCGTCGGCGGACGTATGCGAGCACACTATGTTCTACAGAAACGAGCGACAGCATCTGCGGATCATGGCGCACAGAGCAAGGCCACAGCTCCAGACGACGGAACCACCGCAGGCGAGGTCCCTGCTGAGGACATTCAGAACGATTCATTGTATCTATGTGAGGTCAGCATCGGTACGCCGGCACAAAAGCTCTATCTGGACTTTGATACTGGCTCTTCCGACCTCTGGGTAGGTGAAACAATAAAGACGGCGTCATTAAAGCTCACGAATGCAGGTTTGGTCCACGGAGCTTCCCAAGAGCATTTTGAGCAAGGCAAATACCGCCAATCAGCAAGTCGCGTTTGATCCAACCAAATCTAGTACCTTCAAGAAGTTAAGCGGTGAGACTTGGAAGATCTCGTACGGTGACTCTTCTTCGGCCAGCGGCGACGTCGGCACCGATGTGTTGGACCTGGGTGGCCTCAAAGTTGAGAACCAGGCTGTGGAACTTGCCAAGACGCTTTCACAGCAGTTCGAAGAGGTATGACTTGTGAATAATCTTAGTGCCTTCCGCTGATGATGTTAGGGTAACGGAAGTGGTCTTTTGGGCCTTGCATTCAGCTCCATCAACACTGTGACTCCGGATCCACAGAAGACACCAGTGGACAACATTATCGCACAGAAATCAGGAAAGGAGCAGCTCTTTACTGCCTACCTGGGCAGCTGGCGTGATTCAGACGAGGCCGACAAGGGAGAGGTAGGGTTCCCCGCTAAGATAACGCCAGCTCATGCGCTGACAGTGAAGTAGAGTTTCTATACATTTGGATTTATCGATCAGGACACTCTGACAGCTACTGGAGCATCTGAGCCCAACTATGCTGATGTCGACAACAGCCAAGGGTTCTGGCAGATTCAATCCACGTCCGCCAGCATCAATGGACAGACAATAACTCGTTCCGGAAACACTTCGATCATGGACACCGGTACCACACTGTGTCTGGTCGATGACAGCCTTGTGGAGGCTGTCTACAACGCCATTCCAGGCTCTCAATATGACCAGAACAGCCAAGGATATGTCTATCCATCCTCGACGTCGGCGGATGATCTTCCAGACGTGCAGCTTGCTATCGGAGATTCGATGGTCGTCTTCCAGAAAGAGGATCTGGGCTTTGCTGATGCAGGCAATGGCATGGTATATGGAAGCATCCAGAGCAGGGGTTCGATGGACATGGACATCTATGGAGATGCGGTCCTGAAGGCCATGTATGCGGTAAGTTATCTAGATCGCAAGGTGCAAGAACAGCCAAGTACTGACACCTTTCGCAGATCTTCGACATGAACAATGGCAAGCCGCGTTTCGGATGTGAGTGACCTCAATCGAGAAGCGGCGTAAGAGCAAATACTGACAATTCTTGTAGGGGTCCAAAGGACGGAGTCCAACCAGAACACAACTGCACCTCCTTCGCAGTAGATGGAAGCCTTGTTGGGCGCCCCTCTATGGTCTTGACGAGAGGTTATTCTTTACAAGTAGTTAGCGCTCTGGTGAAACAAACAATTCAATGAAGTGATCCTCAATCGCATTTTGCAATTCCATGTTATCAGGTGACGGTCGCAAGGTTGAAGGAGATCAAGGGCAGATCGTGGACGCGCCGCGTTAGCGCCGCGCTAATTGGCCAGGCTAAGTCGACCCTCCCTTGCTTTTCTCGAGACCAAGGTCTTCCAACAAGACCTTCCAATTTCAACATCACGCTCAGACACAGTGACAGCCTCAACGCTATGACACTTTGGTTAAAGAACGTGACAAGAGATGACGCGGGATCTGGTGCCGTCAGCGCACGGGTGTGGCGCTCAAAGAGGCAAAGTGTCGGCGCTAAAGGGGAGGAGGCTGGAGGCTGATCTTCATTCTGAAGAACCTCGTAGCGATCAGTATTTTTGGAGTATTCATAGATCACGTTTTCGTCCTGGCACTCCATGTCTTCAGTCACAGCACTGCTGTCGACGCATTTCTGAAACGTCCATGATGTCTGCCGCTGCAGGAGGGAGCGGTCGGGGATCCTTGCTAAAATCGCCAGCAGTTCCACCCACGCATCCTGAAGATACTACAGGCGGTGCGGTTCTCGAAGATGTGGACACTACAACGATGTCTGCCCCTGAGCCAAGTTCTCGGGTCCATCTCGCGGAGAAGGATACAATCGTCCTCAAGACTCATGATGGAGAGGGCTACGTCCTGCCGTACCTCCCATGGGATGCAAGTCCGCCGGTACCGTGTACAGGTTCCGTCACTGATCCCATCGTAGTCAACAAAAGTTCAGATCGAAGAGATATACAGGCTTCGACACCGAGAGCGCCTAGCGCAAGCCATTAAGGATGGTAACTTCAGTATACTGGACGAGAACCAGAACATGATATTGCCTACGCTCTGGCAGCAAGTCGTCAGCTCACCTGCAACATTGCAAGTCAGCTTGCCATCGCACATCTTGAACGCAGACAGCCCATCCCGGTACCCCCACGTGGAAGAGGCTCCCTATGTGGAAGACATTGCGCCTAGATTCCGGCGGCACAGTCTATCGGTTGTGCTTCCTGATGACGATGCAGCTGATCAGGAGGTGCTAGATGTACTGGAAAGTGCTTCGGACAGCTTTGATCATGGCAGCGAAACCGAAGACGAGTCGGATCTTGATAGTAGCAGCAGTGGGAGCGAGGATATCCCGGATGAGCCACCCCGCCAAGTGACAGTACCTACTGACGAGGACGGCAATAACCTTGTCTTTCAGGTCAAGGCGACGACCTTTAGGCCTCCACATCAGGTCACTGCACATATGGACGCGGATGACCAGATCAAAAAGCGAGATCCACAAAGGATTGCCGGAAATGCAGAACATATGAACATCACCAAAGCAATCTCAGCTCAGTCAGACGGTCGGATGTCGCTACAGATCCACACTCTGCCAGGACCAAGGACACCTCTCACCAATTCTGACATCGACATACGATGGTTCCATTTACATTCTGAGCGACTAGACTTCGCGAGCTTCAAGAAAACCTGTCTGGGTATATCCGAACTGTCTGAGCGGCTGAGGAATCTTGTGAAACAGCTCCTTGACAAGATCGAAAAAGAGACACTCAAAGTCTTCCTGGGTGGCATGTTTATCGAGCCTGGCACAGTGCTCAGGGCTGACGAGAGCGAACAAATCGATCCGCAAAGCGTCATCTTCAGTTGCATACCCTACTTCAGCCTGCATGCACCAGCTAAAAGGACGCCGGCGACTACCAACCGATTCTCGTCCCGTACCCTGATGCAGTCATACTACCCCTACGAGCCAGTGCAAGAGAGAGATGCAGAACAGGCTTACAGGGTGTTTGGGAATGAGCAACACAATGCTCTCATCCATGTACCCAACATGTGGATGCTGAACATAGGCAGCCATATCGTGGCTACGTGCGGCCATGAACCACTATCCAAGGACTTGGTGCAATCCATGGAGGTTGTCGAGGAGAATTGCTTGCGAGAAAAGAGTGGTCAGGATGGAGATGGTCCTACCGCTACTATGCGGCTTAGAGACTGGGATCACCGCAAGTTGCTCTACACCCAACAGGAGTGTCGGTCGTTCTTCCAGGTCGAGCAAAGGCTTAGAGAGTTGAGAGGGTGTTCCGCTCGCCCTGAATCCAAGAAGAGTCTGCAGCTCTTTTGGCACACTAATGCCGGCACTGTCCAAGTCACGCCCGGACTATGGCCTGGTATAGCCAGACAAACAGATTCTGTGTTCACTGACCTCAGTCTTCCCAGCCACGGGACGGAGGACAGCAAACTCGACTCCGATTTACAGACGCCATCCTCAATCCTATCATTGTCTATTCCGTTCTTCCGTTGGCCTCAAACCTTGGACACCGACAAGGCAAAAATTGATGTCTCGATTCCTGACGACACGAAGCGATTAGCACAGTGCTTGGAGAGTGTTGAAAAAGCCATGCTTTCGACCGTACTGAATAACCACGACTCGTACAGTACGGTAGCGGAGACGTTTACAAGCACTGCGTACTATCGCAGCCTTGCTGAAGAAACATCAGAGTACGTGGAGACAGGGCTACAAGCTATACGCTTGGTCCTTGAAAGGTTGAGAAGCACAACGTCAGATTTCGCTGCCGTCCACGAAGCATTGGTGCATCGTCAGCAAGTTGTAATCGCGAAGTGCACGTTAGAGCTTTACGACACGATGCAAGAAACACTGGTACTCTTTGTTGGCCATGAGGACAAGAGCACAATGTTACAGAAGCTGCGGGGTGCCATGAAAAGCATCGCCAACATCGCAAAAGTCACTTGCGAAAAATCACCTGTGAACCGCCAGGACAGTGCGATGACCGACAAGGTCCGAACCTCGCAAAGTTGGTGTGTCCGCCCGGACATCGACGAACCCAGCTTTTCAGCTTCATTTCCGAAGGTCAAGCGGACTTTCGAAAGATGCAGGAAATGCAATTCGAACACGATGTACCCCAGTTCAAAGGCAGCTCTGTCGCACCTGGACAAGCACCTCCGGTTCTTGGATCCTGCGACCGCTGATCATGTTCGGCCTGAGCAGTGGCTTGCCAGCTATTCTCAGAAGGAGCTGGAGATGTCGATGGAGGGCATGGGCAAGATTTTGACCGTTGCATGCCAAACAGCACGGGGGCTCTTTGTTCAGGCCAAGGAGCTATCAAATGGTGTACGCAACGAAGATGGGCAAATGTCCACTCTGTACACGTTTCCGCGCCCGCTCTTGAGCGCGTTCCGCCAGCTACTGGTCTTCTATTTTGCTATTGAGAGGTCTTTGTTCTTTACTAACAAGGCGCTGGACGACAGAAGATTGGCAAACGGGACACCTGAGTACATTGCAAGTCTCCCTTTCTCGCCAGAGGGCCTGCAAGTCATCGAGGCGTTCGGCAAAGGCGCCCAGAAAGCATTGCTGTCGGCACGTGAAGAGCTGTGTTCCATGGTCAACTCGAAAGAACCGTTGGATGTGTTCAAACGACTATCGCTCAGCCCAGAGTACGTATGCGGCTGGTTGATGCGAAGATTGCTTGTGAAGCCACTTGAGAAGAGCATGACAGTCAGTGATATGTACCGAGAGTACTTGTCAACTATTGTAAGCATACACGCATTATTTCTTACGATTGAATCTGCTGACAGGCCAAAGCAATTTCAAGTCAACCATCGCCCAGGCAAGCGACTATTGCGGTCTATCAATCTTCTCCAAGAAGAAATCGCAGCTCTACAAGAAGTCAACACCCAGCAAAGCAAGCTCATATCGAACTACATGAGCGTTCTCGATGACACAACATACGAGACAGACATACCGAGTCGCCGCGCCATGTTCCCGTACGAACGTATGCTGCTCGAATCCTGCCGGGACAGCCTGAAAATGACAGACCAAGAGTATCGCTACTTACTGGCTCGTTGCGGACCGCTGTCAGACAGCACAAAGCAGAGCCTCGAAATCAACGAGGAAGACCATGGCAAGGCGATTATGGTCTTTACCATAGTGACGGTGATTTTCCTTCCTTTATCCTTCGTCACTTCGTTCCTCGGAATGAACACCACCGACATCAGGGATATGAGCAGCTCCTCAACCTTGTTCTGGGCCATCGCAATCCCACTTACAGCCGTGACTATGGGCTCGGTCTTGTATATCGGCTACAACGGCGACGACCTGCGGGACGCCTTCAGCTCCGCCTATCGCACGTTGACAGGCAAACAAGACCGCAACATCGGCGCTAGAGGGATCAGCGTCGCCCAGCGCAAACTCGCTCGGAAGGCAGTAGCCGGGTCAAACAGCACGCTAGACTTCACCAGTCTCGCCGACGAAGCCGAGTTTGCCAATCCGAGACCAGATGAATACTACAGCACCGCATGGAGGAACGGACATCACTACCCTCGCCGACAACACACGTTAGAAGTACCAACAATGCTTTGGCAGCCCTATGCAAGCGCTGCTGATCCAGTCATACCCGAGCCACGCACCGGCTTGCGCACCGAACCTCTCAAGTATAACGACTACGCGCCAGCTCCTGATGTCAATGTGTACAATACAGCTCGCCTGGAAAGGCCCGAAGCACGTACGTATAATGAGACCATTACGTTGGACGATCGCCACACGCGACGACGTTACTCGCCTCCTCTCATGCCTCCTCCCCCACCGCCACCTGTAAGGCGCCGTAGCGAAGATGAATGGTATAGCAGCGGACGACCTGTGCAAAGATCGCGGGCACGGTACGATGTCGCACTACCAACATACGAGTGGACAAAGAAAAGCCACAAATACCATGCTCCACGTGAAGGAAGGAGACGGAGAAGAGCTGACCCAGACGACTGGTACGACGCAGGAACAGCTCGATTTCGACACGTCCCTGCGCCACGGGATCGGTACGAGCGGTAGACTAGCCTACACCACAGCTTACACCAATCGTATCAAATTCAAAAGCAATTTATCAAAAGAACTCCTGTATTAACTATTACTACCAATAGGAAATTTTCGAACGCAAACAACCCAGGAACCAGAACCCGTCTCCAGGTGCTGTGCGCCTTGCGCAAACGTGGTATCATCCAGGAAAATCATTATCGTAACCTGCCCTGCAAGGCATCACGCAGCCAAGTGATGCACCGGGGTATCTCAATCAAGCACACTTAAGCGCGGCCCTGGAATACGGGGTTCTGGTCGCCGAAGGTGGTGTGGAATTGAGTGTCGCCCTGGACGGGAGCGCCGGGACCGGTGGTGGATGCAACACCGCCGCCGTGGCCGTGGCCGGTAGCGCTGTCGAAGGCGTTGTCAACCTGGTTGGCAAACTGGCCAGTGGTGGAGGTCGGGTGAGTGTTGTAAACACCCGTACCAGTACCGCCAAGCTGCTCCTGGTTCAGACCAGTGGGGTATGCGCCAGTCTGTCCGGGAAGCTGGTGGCCCTGGGCGAGGCCAGAATTACCGGGTCCGGAACCGATCTGACCAGACTGGTGACCAAGACCGGAGCGGTCGGGAAGTCCCTGGCTGCCTGCAAGACCAGCGCCAGCAAGGCCAGCACCAGCGCCTAGACCAGCACCAGAGGAAAGACCCTGGTTACCGTAGCCAGCACCAGCACCGTCGTACTGGCTTGAGCCGAGACCTGATCCAGTACCAGTGCGAGTGGTGGTGGGGCCATAGCCGCCCTCGCGTCCGTGAGGCTTGCGAGTGACCTTGGCAACCTGAGGCAGGCTGGAAGTCTCGCGGGCAGAACCAATGGAGAAGATAGGGCTCTCCCACTTGTCACCCTTGGCAGCCAGCTCCTTGTACTCGGTGGCCTTGGTGGAGATACCACCGGGCAAAGAGATGTTCTTGAAGATGGAGTCGTGCTGAGTGACGGCGACGTTCACCTGGGTGTCTTTGGTCTTCTCCTTGAGCTGCTCCTTCTTCTGCTTGCCCTGCATGACGCGGTTCTGAGCAGCGGAGGCGTAGCGCTGGTACATGTTCTGGAGGTTCTCAGGGTCGGGGTTGCGCTTGGCCTCAGCCTCGGCGCGGTCAGCCTCCTTCTTGATGTCGTACAGCATGCCATCGACCTGGTTGACAGAGTCCTTGATCTGCTTCTCGAGAACCTTCTGGATGACAGGGCGCATGACCTTCAGCAGCAGAGGCTTGAACATGTTGAAGAGCAGCTTGTGGTTGCTCTTCTTGAGCTTGATGGACAAGTTCTGGATGTCGGTCTCCACCTTGGTAACCTTGAAGAAGTGGGTCTGAGCGTGCTCACGAGCCTTGTCAGCAGTCTCAAGCTCAACCTTGAAGCTGAAGCCGGAGCCTCCCATGAAGATGTCCATGACACCCTTATCAGTGATGGAGGGGAAGCCCTGCTTCTTCTTCAGGTAGTAAGAGACGTCGCGAAGGTCCATCTGGACCCCGCTGACGGAGAGCATGACCTTGTTCTTGTTCTTGTTGGTGATCGACTTGCGTCCCCAGCGCCAGTAGTTGTCAGAGCCAAACTCCATAACATTGGGAGCAAGGTTGTCACTCTCGATGACCAGGTTCTCGACGATGGCATCGACCATTGGGTCGCTGTACTCGATGCGAGGAATAGGAACGTACTGGACGCTCTCGAAAAGACCAGGAAGGATGACATCTGTAACATCCTTGACGAGGTGAGGCTTGAAGGTGGTCTTGCCGTTCTCGTCATTGCCGAGATCGAGGAAGAGCTTGTTGACAGACTGAGCAAACTGCCTGTTCTGCTCATCAGCATCAAACTGCTGACCGATGAACTTGAATTCGTCAGCGATGCGGTCGGTGTGACCACGGTAGCGGCCGCGGAGGAGCTCGTGGCCCTGGTCGTAGATGCGGTTCCACTCCTCGGTGGAGCTGTCCTCGAGGATGTAGCCCTGTTGCTGCAGGCACTTGTGGATGTACTGGTTGAGGTGCCTGAACCAGCCCTTGAGCTCGGGGTCGTTGTCAGCATCCTTGTAGATCTGGTTGATCGAGTCGATGAGATCATCGGCGGAGGTGCTGTTGGCAAAGCGCTCGAGGAGGGTCTTGATGTTTGTCAGCCAATGCTTGTTATCTTGTTTGAAACCTAGAATACGCACCTTGATGTCAGCTTCGGCACGAGTTAGAGCATCGTCTTCCTGATGCGCACCTTGCACGGTTCCAGCACTTTGCTGTCCGAGCTGCTTGCCGTGTCCGGCGTAACGCTCGGCGAGACTGAGGAGGGTCTCAATAGCACGCTGGTAGTCCTGGTGGCCCTGGACCTCGACAACCATCTTCTTCAGGCGCCAGATGGTCTGCTCACGACGCTCCTGAGGCATCTTGCCCTTGAGGTAGTTGTTGAGCTGGTCGCGGCGGGCGCGAGCCTTGTCCTTGTCCTCCTCGGGAATCTTAGCAGACAGCTGCTCCTTGCCTGCCTGGAGGCCACCCTGGGTGTTGAGGCCAGTGTTGTTACCGGTCTGGCCTTCGTGAGCACCGAGCTGGGCGGTGTCACGGGGATCACGAGAGCCATCGGGGTGGGCAGCCTGGTTGGCATCGCCGGCGGCCTGCTTGACGTCCTGCTTGCCGATAGGGACCTTCTGCCTCAGGGTTTCCTTGAGGTTGCCCCTAGACATGTCGGGGTTCTCGTGCCAGGTGTTGTCCTCAGCGGGTCTATCGATCTGAGAGAGCTCATCTTCGGAGGGCTTGACCTTGTTGGCAGTGTTCTGGGCGGCATCTCCAGCAATGTCACGGAGAAGAGTGGAGGCATCGGACAAGAGCTTCCTGAACTGACCGTTGGAGATCAACAGGGTGCCCAGTGTTCGCAGGCCATCAAGTGCCTCGTTGCCGTGCTGCTTGGCTGTGTCCTTGTCGACAGGTGCGCCAGGAAGAGTCTGGTTTCCACCCGAGATCTGCTCAGCGTTCCAGATGAAGTCCTGGAGAAGGTTGCCCTCGTTCTTGGTGAGGAGCAGGATCTTGGCCTGCTCAATGACCTTCCTCAAGTCGCCAACAAGCTGCTGGCCCTCTGTCGAAAGCTTCTTGGAGGGTGAACTGAGAGGTTTTGATGCAAGCGCCGAGTTCAGGGCGATATCGATCTGCTTGTTAGAAGGAACCTTGCCGTTGGCAAATGCTGTCCCATTGTTAGCGCGCTTGTTCTAGCTCGGACAGTGGCTGTGAACAGATACGTACCCTGGAAGATCCCGTAAAGCTGGAGCTTGTTGTTAACATCGGCCTCCTTCTGCTTCACGTCAACCGGTCCTAGTCATGGTCAGTATTGTGTCTGTTCGGGATCAGTGGCAGTCGTCGCGGTCGCGCTGAGTGCGCGCTCACGTGCTGCCAGCCTCCTATTGTACTGCGGGGTCACTCACGGTTGACCGCCTTTCCTGTAGACATGGTGTTCTGCGTTCTGGGGTATCAAAGGGTATCAAATTAAACAAAGTGCAATTGAAACAATGGGAGGGGTTGATAGTATTGCGCGGTTGTTTGGGGTATCTGATGTGGTGTAATGAGAATGAGGCGAGAGGAGATGAAAGCGACTTTATTGTTTGGCGTGACACGACCGTCTTCTGCTTGGGTCTTTCCCATACGTCATCAGCCGTCACTCTGTACAGCAGCCAAGGCAAGTGCGATTGGCCTGGGCGCACCATCGATTTGCGATCCAGCCGCGGGGCTTCAAAGAGGAGTGCTGGCCCCACCTAGTTCGCCCAGTTTCCTGAAAGCGACTGTGACCAGCTTGTAATGTTTTGTGGAGCTCAATGGTGAGCATCATGAGACATCTGACCCAAGCTCCAGGAGCTCCTGCATGCAGAACCACAACTCCAGGACATTACCACGATCGCACAGCGTGTACAAGTCCTGCATAGTAGGCAATGGAGCCATCGCCCAATTCTCTCATAATGAGCCGGCGATTTCCATTTTGTGCGATGCATGACCAACACGAGACACCCCAGGCTCAAAGGAGAGCGCGTCCCTGGTCTGGATGGCGGGCGATCGGTGGCCGGGATCCTTGAAGATCCATGACGTGGTGCTCATTTCCATGTTTTCAGCCACAAATTCCATCGAGCTTGCAAGAATGCCATTGCAATCCCGCGGCGGCGTGTCAAACCCTGAATAACTGCATTGAGCTACTGGTGATTCAGAGAACTTCAGTCCACAGCGCTATGACTATGCTGCTGAAGACGCAGTCAGCTGGCAGGTGTGCAGGTCCGTCAAAGCTGTCGCGAACTGTTTACGTGGAGACGCATCCAGCCACACTTTCGGAAGCCACGCCTTGCTTAGCGCTGCGCTAACGTGCCGACGGCAGTAGCGTCCCGTGCGCATCAGGAATGACGTCTGTCTGGCGCTTTCATCCCTCCTTCACCGCTACGCAAGGCATGTCGATTCGTTACCGAAGTCTAATTCATGCAGGTAGAGATGCCGCGTAGCTGCCCACGTGTCCATGATACGAAGACGACATCTCAAGACGAGAACGCAGGAGCTCGCCCTGCACCCCACAACGGGAATCGTCCTTGGATGCTCCCCAATCTTGAAATACTGGCTATCCTTGACCTCAGATCAGCCGCTCTTGGCGATCCTGTCGACATCCTGCGGGAAGAGTGAGGGTCTTGAACAGAACTTGCTGTGGCGGTGCTGATCAACCGTCACGCTACACCTAGGCGCCCGTCTGGCGGGTTTCTGCCAGTCCAATGCACGTCAACCGTCTTTACCGTTAACATGAAACCTTCCACGCACCTTGTGAGACCGGTTCAGGTGCTGTTGACACTGAGGCAATTCGGCACGCCCGTTACATGTCATCGCTACGGGTACCTGGAGCTACGCCACACCATGGTACTGCAGGGCGACAGACGATCTAGATTATCTAAGCCCTGCAATTGAAGACGCAGACAGCCACGACATCTCCGCAGTTGTTGGGAGCGCGGTGCTTTTTCCTGTTTCCATACATCAGTCAAGCTCGTGAACGCCCAAGCAGAGGCAGTACCGTCAACTACCATTCAATGTCTCCGTTGCTGGTTCTCGTCATCACTTCCTCTTAAAATTGGAGGACGGTGAACCGAGCTCTATGGCCAAACGGTGGTTCTTACTGGTACAAGCAGGACAGAGTTCTTGGACTTCAATTGCCGTTAGTGAGGTGCTATAGAGCATTTGTCGTATACAGGTAGGCATGAGTCCGAAAATTTCAGCTGTAGAACTCTCGTCCCTTTTACCAGAGGTATGCAGCTTGAGCAAGTCCACAATGATTGCCAAGTCGAACCCGAACACTTCATAGGTATGCGCACGTCACGCACGCTTAAAATGCGCCCTCCAGACCATCCAGATACAGTTTGGATCCATAAGTCGCCCCATTCTCCTCTTCTGCTCTGTGCGTATATAGTGCACAACGGCACCATACATGCCCCCTACGCGTCCAGGCGTACTACTATTCACAACTCTCCTCCAGACCCCCTCCAACCTCTCCCCGTCCATAACCGCCTCAAACGCATTCCCATCTACTGCCAAACAACTCACAACATCCTCCTCAGCCTCCCAGTCTTCATCGTCGTCACAGGTCCACGTCTCACCAGGCAACACACCAAAAGAGCTGTCCAGTTCTGCCTCGGAATAGTTCACCGCCACCTCTCGCAGTCCGCCAGGCCTCGCGCATCTACGCGCGCGACGCGATATCGTCCTAAGATCCGAGTCCCATGTCGCACGTGGAGGACGTGGGAGGTCGTCGATATCGCCGTCGCGAGTGCCAAGTTGTTCAATGAGCCACCGTGTTGGCATGCGAAGATCTAAAAGATCGAACTCATCATGGGAGCGTTCGCTGGTGATGTAGAGTCGCAATTTGATGCGGCGACTGCGCAAGCGTTGTTCTGCACAACGTTATGACGTACGTGTGAGGCTCGCTGTGCGTGTGAGGTCGCCGTCTGAGGGTGTGGTTAAATCTTGATCTGGGGTCGAAGTGGAGGAGACGTTATGAGAACAGGTTCGGGAGCGGGTGCGCTGGCTGGATGGGCCGTTCGTGTGGATATAATTCGTGACTGTGCGTTCAAGTGCTGTCTTGGTAACTCCTGAGTAGCGGCCATGGGAGATGACATCTTATTATATTGACCTTGGTCGTCGAGCGGCGCTGATAAGTCTGCCAGTGACTTCTTGATGTATGACATTCTATCCAGCACTGTACGACCGTGTACTTCACGGTGAGGATCGATATTTTATTGCCAAGTACAAAGAAGTGAATGAGATTGTCGGTGAAAGAAAGTGCTGGAAGTGAAGGGAAAGTAACAATGTCTTGACCTCGACAAAGGATTGGGATAGAGCGTCAACTTCCAACAATACAAGACTAAAAGGCGACAGAATACATTGCCTAGAAGATTTTCTTAACTTACGCTGTTGGCATGGAGTGCTTTGATATCGACGCATACTACATACGTTCTTCGCGGTCGAAACAGCTTGTACGCAAGATGTGGCAGTGGCATCACCACTCCATGAAGTGTCTTTCACTTACAAAGAGCAATAGAAATATCATTTATGTTCGTCCGATCGTCACTACAGTTCCCACTCCTTCTCAGGCCCCTTCTGCGCATTTTTCTCACCGACGTCCATGGCAACAAGAAACCTGCTCACACAGTTGTACGCCGCAACCGTGCTCGTGATCTCCACGACTTCCTGATCGCTAAAGTTATTCTTCAGCTTCGCGAATATCGCATCTGGCACGCTAATATCTAACGTCATCGCGTCTGTATACGCAAGTACAGCAGCGTGCGCATCATCTTGAATACCCTTGCCGACCTGGCGAGGGGGAGAGTGCAGAACAGTATCGACATGCGAAGATGTAATACCCGGAGCAGCACGAAGAATGGGGCTGTGCGATTCCCATTCGTACCATGCCTTATTCAAGACTGCGACTCGAGCGATAGCTGTCTCGCGGACTGATGTTGGTAATGAGGTTTTAGTGCGGATAGCGCCCAGGAAGGAATTCCTGAATTATAGTCAGAAAGGATGTCATGGCGTACGGTCCATATGTATGGGGCTCTTTATGTGGTCAACATAGCTTGGGTGATCCAAGGAACGTGTAAAGTTGGTGTGAATGCTCTGGGAATTCCTCCAAGGAAGGACCAAAGACAAGGAATGTGGGAGAGGTCTTGACGCACCATCCATCAGCAACAGGGGGCGAGTGAAGCAGTGTCCGATCAAGTGCAATCAAGCCCTTCTCTCCTCGGCGTTGTTTGACGCGCTCGAGTACCGCCTTATCCGCTTCTGAAGTGAGATCTTCTTCTTTGACGTATGGGAGACGCATGTTGGACGTCTGTGTTGGTACTGGTGCAGATTTCGAGACCAGAACAAGAGGATGCAGTTATATCATGCGTGAATTGTGACTCCCGAGGTATGCAGCGACTCCACGGACGTCGTGGTCCGCGTGGTGACGGACTCCGTCCGCAGCACCCACATTTGTGTTCCAGCCAATCATACCGCCTCGCTACCGGTAAAGCCTTCACCCCAAAGTGTCGAAACTTCACGCGGCATTCTCTCCGCCCAACCGATCCGATCGTATTCCATAATGCCAGCGCCGCAGAAATCGAGGGTTACCGGCATCAAAAACGCCAAAGGGAAGCAGGGCAAGTCAAGACCCGTCAAAGAGCAGCAGCCAAAAGTTGTGGAGGAGAAAAGCTTTGAAACAAGAATCCCACCAGAAACTCAACAGCTTGTTCTCAACATCTTCAGAAATTCGTTCAGTGATAGGCTGGAAACCGACATTCAGCCACTTCTGCAAGAAGTTAAGGGCCATCTGTTCGATCGTAACTTCAAGGATGCTTTTGGAAGAGGAGATTATCTCGAAGCGTACGCGGCGCGATGGAGTCCAAGTCGAGCATTGGGATATCTAGGTGTGCTGTGGCGCATGAGAGAATCATTGGACCTCGTACAAATCCAAGAAGACTCGATATCAAAGTCCTCAGAGACGTCAAGCATGAGTTGGAAAGTTGTCTGTCTCGGCGGTGGCGCGGGAGCTGAGATCGGAACTCTAGGCGGACTGCACAAGCTGCTCTCGGACGCTCACGAAGAGCAGGGAGACGTCCAGCCAAAAGACATGCACGTCGTTGCTATCGACAGCGCAGCCTGGGGTAATGTTGTCGACCAGCTCACGCAACACATCACAACCCCACCTCCACTTTCCAAATACGCATCCGCTGCTGTCAAGGCAGCAAACCGGCCACTCGCGGAACCGAGTGCATTCAAGACCACTTTTCACCAACACGACGTCCTGACAATGGATCCCGCCACTCTCGCTACCGCTCTTGAAGGCGCAAACCTCGTCACGTTAATGTTTACGCTCAACGAACTGTACTCAGCTTCCATTTCGCTGACCCAACAATTTCTTCTTCGGATGACAGAAAGCCTGGCCCCAGGGGCAATGTTGCTCGTCGTCGACAGCCCGGGTAGCTACTCCACTGTCAGCTTGAACGGCACCGACAAGAATTATCCGATGCAGTGGCTGCTGGACCATACATTGTTGGCGGATACGTCGGGTGGCAAGGCGAAAGAGGAGATCAGAAGTTGGGAGAAGGTGCAGGAGGATGATTCGAGGTGGTTTAGGCTGGATGATCGACTGGAATATCCAATTGAGTTGGAGAACATGCGGATGCAGTTACATCTGTACTGCAGACTCTGAACGTCTGGCAGGAGCAGATATCCTGATCAGCACTGAGGTGTGCGAGCACCATGCATGAGAGCCTTATCGTGCCGTGCCGGCATCGATCGTAGACCAATTCGGAGCTATCGTTGACACACATGGTCAACCCCCCTGGAGAGACTAGGATCAACAAGAGGAGCCATCGCGGGAGACATTTTGAGTTTGCTATGATCTTCGAAGAAGCGGTCAGGTCAGCAACAACACTGCATCGCCAGGCTCGCTTGGCTTGGAAGAAGTGTTTGGTTCGGTCAGGTCCGCTCCACTGACATTGCCGCTCCGCCCAGAGCCTCAGGACCGCATCACCAAATTCCAGGCATCTTACGCCGCCATTGGGCGACTTCTTGAAGTCCGGAATTGTCGCCTGACGAACCGTACAAGGGTGGCGTAAGACCAAGCTGACACTACCCACCCAGCGCTCTGATTGGCTATCCCCAAACGCCCGTCTACTTTAGCGGCCACCAACCACGACTCCTCCTGTGCAACATCACAAGTCCACGACTACGCTAAAAGGTTTCAGGGCGCCCTTCGCGAAGGAGCAGAGCCGCTTCGGGAAAGTGGGATGTAGTTCAGGAATTGCAGTGGTTCTTAAGACAAAGCATTTTTGCCCCTCTATTGTTCACGCTACTCTTGATCACACATCCTCGCCTTGCATTCTGCATTTTCCATACTCTGTTTGTTCTGCATCCTCGCCAGCTCCAGAGCTCTGGGGCTTCACAGTCTTTACTGCCGTTAGTTTGTTCCTGAATTCCATCGTTTATTGCTTTCATCCGCTCGACCCAACATCATAATACAACCAGCATCGAACTCAAGCGGGCGAACAAAAAATCAGCTGCAACAACACACCATAATCCGCGGCCCAGATCGACACCATTTCCACCAATCCCTCCTCCCGGCCCAAATGTCTCCATCGTCCCTCCCAGCAGCCCCTACAGCCTCCCAAAGCGACGGCTGGACGCCTCTAGCAATCATCGGCATCGTATCCGCAATCATGCTCCTAGTTCTCAGCGTCCCTCTGATTGCCATCTGCCTCAGGCGGTACGAGCGCAAGCGGTGCAAGGAGATGGTCAAGGACGCCGGCAGCCGTGGCAGCTCACGAGGAAGTGATGGCTTGGAGAAGCTTGAGGAAGGGCAGAGTTTGAGGAGCATACTGGTTACCAGGGAATTGCAGAGGAGCAGTGTGAGGCTGACGCAGCCGGAGAGAGCTCATGTCGAGGGGAGAGGGTGGAGTGAAGCGGAAGAGAGAGGGGGCGGGTGGCGGGCGTGAATAGGGCTTGATACTGACTGACTGTATTGGTTGAAGAGGCTGTGTCATCTTGAGTCTGTTGATCGGGCTGGGTTGGGTAATACGAATAATGTGGTTATGAGGTGGTTTTTGCGCCGGCGATTCTGGCTCTACTTGTACATTACTTTAGATACTTGCCGTGAAGACGTTTTCCAGGGGACCCGTGTGATAACTGTCGAGAAAATTCGCTGCGCAGCTACAATTCTTCTATACGTCTGTAGAATAGGCAACGGAGCTTTGAATTGGTGCTTTCAAGAAATGAAGCTCGCCATGGGGAGTTCGGGGCTCCTTGTGCTATTCGCCTTGTGCACTTACCCCGGAGGTCCCGTGTGGGACCTGTGACATATGCTAGGATCCGTGCAGGTAGAATCGCAGGAGGCCATAGATAGCTTCGGAGCTCTGGAATATCGCACCACAGATTGGTCCCTCTACTCGTCTGATTAGCTGACGCGACGTGTGGTAGTGGGAGTTTGATGTGCGACCTCACTGGAGAACGAAGGATGGCGCTTCTTGCACCGCAAGGAAAGCTGGAGAGAAGCTGCGATACCTGGAAAAATTGGAGGTAGTCAACACTTATCTACGGATTGTCTAAGTGCAGAGAGGTCTTGTGCCGGCTACAATATTCTACTGTTATATCCGACCTTCTCTGCGGTGCAAGAGGGCGCTTTCCGTTCCTGGCGCTAGCGCGGTTTGTGTTCAGAAATCACGACCGAGCAACTTCAAGTCTCAGAGCGTCACTGCTCGCGCCAATCTCTCCACACCCACCACAATGCTTTGCGCCATATCCGGAGAAGCTCCACGGGAACCCGTCGCGTCGCGCAAGAGCGGCAATGTCTTCGAGAAGCGCCTGATCGAGGCGCACATCGCCGAAAACCACACCGACCCTGTCACCGGCGAAGACCTCTCCGTCGAGGATCTGATCGAGCTCAAGTCGCCGCAAGTCGTCAGCCCCCGGCCGCCGAACCTCACATCTATCCCTGCGCTTCTCAGCGCCTTCCAGAACGAGTGGGATGCCATCGTGCTCGAGACACATACTCTCAAGCAGCAGCTGGCGCAGACACGACAGGAGCTGAGCACAGCGCTGTACCAAAACGACGCGGCGACGCGCGTAGTTGCGCGGCTGACGCGTGAGAGGGATGAGGCACGAGAGGCGCTCTCGAACGTCACCATCAGTGGCGGCAGCAATGGCGATGCTATGCAGGTCGACGGCCAGGCGCTGCCTGAGGAGCTTGTCGCCAAGGTTGACAAAACACAACAACAGTGCGTACACTTACACAGAGACCAGAAAACTCTACTGACATAACACAGGCTTTTTGCGACGCGCCGAAAGCGTCCCATTCCCGAGGGCTGGGCCACCAGCGAAGTTGTCTCCGCATTCGATGTCACCTCTTCGAGCGAGCCTCTTTACCCCGGAAGCAGCGCCGTGTCCGTCGACGCGACAGGCGATCTGGCACTGTTCGGCGGTGCAGATGGTGTTGCAGGCGTGTACTCAACCTCGCAGCAGAAGGTCGTGCAGGTGCTCAAGGCAGGCAGCCCAGTCACAGCTACGACATGGTGGGGTTCGCGTGCAGTTGTTGCGACTGCCGCCGGCACAGTGAAGATCTTCGAGGATGGGAACGAGATCGCGCAGCTCGGCTCGCACGCAGGCGCCGTCACATCACTTTCTCTCCACCCCAGCGGCGCCATCCTGGCTTCCGGAGCTGCAGACAAGCGCGTCGCATATTACGACCTCGAGAGCTTCAAGACCGTTTCCCAGATCTACACCGAAGCCGACATCACCGCATCCTCGTTCCACGTCGACGGTTTCCTCTTCTTCGTTGGCAGCTCGGACGGCAAGATTCGCATCTTTGACGTCAAGACCGGCGCCTCTATGGCTGAGCTCGAAACCGGCTCACCCGTTGCCGCCATCTCCTTCTCTGAGAACGGCACTTGGTTCGCAGTCGCCCAGAAGGGATCGGCCCAGGTCTCTATCTGGGACATCAGGAAGCAGAACGTCATCAAGGTGCTCGATGCTGGCAGCCCTGTTGAGAACGTCAAGTGGGACTACACCGGCCAGTTCCTGGCGGCCGCCGGTTCGGGCAGCATCTCCGTTCAGCAATACACCAAGGCATCAAAGAGCTGGTCTGAACCCGTACGAAAGGCAGTACCTGCAAAGGACGTTGCCTGGGGCGCGAACGCCGGAAGCTTAGTCGCGTTGACATCAGAGGGTGGCCTGAGCATTCTGAGCTCTGCATGAAAGACGATCATATTACTTTACACAGGAAATACGCAGCAAACAATGTGCAAGCAGACCAGGAGAAGCGCAGCGATTGGGGAAGCATTGGAGGAGATGATGATGATGTAAGGTTGGTCTTGGATGGCACAACACCCAAAAGCGCGGAGTGGCTGCACCAGAGTTGGCATAGCATTTCAGACAGGGTCATGGGAGGTGCGGCGGCGCCTGGAGCAATGTAACACAATTGGCCCTTCAGAGTATAGTTGGGCGACACATCCTTGGAATACTTTACTTGCATTATCACATCTTCATGGACAGAAGTGAGAAACAAAGGCTGCAGCTCCCAGTATATGAGTCAATAATCACAAAGAAGCACGTAGAAAAGCAAGGAAGATGTATTGTAACGTGAAGACCCGGCGTTCCGTACTTTGTTTGCGAACAGAGCGGAGCATGAAGAGGTGGCGTTCGGTTTGCCGAGTTGCATGGATCGCACCTCGATTGACGTCTGACCTCACCTCCCAGTTCACTTCACCACCAGACGCTCTGACACTCTGCGGGCTCGGCACCTCCCACGACGCTTCTGCCTGGCCATCGCTGCAACACCATCGACCTGCTTCACCGGACTGCGTCAACGGCTATGGATAACCATCTGCCCTTTGGGTACGAGTACAGACAGAAGGTGTGTAACCAAGTGGAGTGGGCGGCAATGCACGTAGTGAACATGGGCTGACAAAGACTCGCAGCGCTCGCATGATACGATGGAAGGCAACGCTGGGCCTACCTGGAGTTTTGAGAACCTCGCACCTTTCGCTCGCCTTGGAGTCCCCCGCGAGCACTCGGTACCACGCCCGCAAGACGCCTCTCACACGAACCGCCGCGGCTCGCCTCCACACCCAAATTTCTACCTCGCAGGGCATCGAGCGCGAACGCCCGACGCCGCTGCTATGCGGGCACGACACTCGACTTCCAGAGAGCCTTCAGTACAAGCAAATAACCGCACGCCTTCGGCCGGCCCCGCAAACCCAGGAGCAGGGCACTCTACACGTACAGAGCAACCTACTCAGAACATGGAGCAGGAAAATTTGCAGCGATTTGAGGGCGACGGTTTCGATATGAGGAGGCCTGTGGGCTGGCAGAGCAGAGCTGAAGGGGCTGGCAGGGCTGAAGAGAGACACATGGTTGAGATCAGCGATGGCGAGGACGACGACCTCATCCTTGTAGACAACGACGTAGACGAGGATGGAAACGATATCGCGGCATATAATACCCAAGCGGAGCGGGAACAACGCAACTCTGAGGACGTGGTCGATCTGACGGAGGAGGATGACGCACCGCCGTTCTATAACTGGGACCCACGGAACGCTCGACAAGCGCACGCTCACAATCGACCACGATCGCATCCGCCCGCCGCTGGACGCCGACCGAATAACGACGCCCGGCGACTGCCTCGAGGAATGGCTGGTATCATCAATCTTGACAACGGAGACGAAGCATGGACCGTCGACGACGAACCGGTTGTTGTTGAGCCTTCGTCGCCCGAGGTTCAGTTTGTATCAGTGCGACGTCTGGACCCTCCAAACCGCGCCGTGCCTCTACCTCGGCGCAACGACTCCGACGGTGACGACGTACAATTTGTTCAAGAGCGACCATTGACGGATCAAGAGAGAATGGCACGACGGGCTGCAGCACAACACGCAGAGCTCGATCTGATTGTAGAAGAGCTGCACCGTGCAGGTGGCCACCGCCATACCTTCGCCCACCTACGAGGCCAGATCGATCAGGTCAACGCCCACATCGGCCACCTCGCTCAGAACATGCAGCGTGGCGGTCCACAGCCTCCACCTCGACTGCGCCGCGCTGGCCACATTCGCATAGGGGTAGCAGGCGGAGGAGGTGGAGGGATGTTTGTGGCACCAAACTTGAACTTCGGCATGGTTGGGTTCAATCTAGGGTATGGCGGTCGACAAGAAGAGCCACCGCCACCAACCTACGAAGCACCTGCACCAGCACCAGAGGGCTTCACAAGGAGTCCAGAGGAAGACGATGTGCTGGTCTGCCCGAACTGCGATAGCGAACTGTGCAAAGGCGACGACGATGTCAAGAAGCAGGTCTGGATTGCCAAACAGTGTGGTCACGTAAGTTTCAAAACCACAAAAATTCCAAAGACGTACGACTAACTCATCCAACAGATATACTGCGGCGAATGCGCCGCAAACCGCTCCGTCAAGAAGTCCGCAAAGGGCAAGGAGAAACAAGCCCCGCCTAAGACCCGGCCGTTCAAGCAATGCGTCGTCGAAGGCTGTGGCAAGAAGGTCTCCAGCTCGAAAGCTATGTTCCAGGTCTTCATGCTGTAATTTACACGGCGAGTTTCCTTTCTCTACCCTAACGAGTCTCCTATATCATATATACCACTTGAGTTTTGGCGTTCATTGCATCTTGCATAGCATGGTATTTTGCCAGGTTTGTTCTGGCGAGACATGGCTAGCTTAGTAAAGGGAGGCGCATACGGCTTCTCTGTTTCTGTGGAGGAGCATGGGTTAGGCGCGTCCACTGGTGGACGGGTAACGATCTGTTAGACATGTATGTGTATATACTGGTATACTGATACTTTTTCCACTGGGTCCCAGGAGGTCTTCGAATTAGTTTCGAAGACGATCTTTGCTCAGTTTTGTTCTCCAGATGCTGCGCTTTCCAGGCGCGGATCTATCGGTCTTAATATCACTCGGCTGATCCTGCCCTTTCGTTCAGGGAGCCTCGGCCATATCAACAAATCTCCTCAAAACTCAGGCATCACCTCTACAACCACAACAACAATACAGCACCCTCAATTGCCTTTGCAGGTTATATCGCAATGCCCCCCAAACAAGCACCCGCCCCATCACCGCGGGACCAGCGCCCCTCAAAGTCCCGCCCCGCATCCTCACCCATTAAGAACGCGTACCTGCTTGCCTACAACGCGGTATCTGCTGCGCTGTGGGCCGGCGTGCTGTACAAGACGGTGACGATTGGCGCACATGAGATTCAGACTGCTAGGAAAGCGGGTAGCTTTTTTGGACGCAATGACTTGCAGAGCGCGGCTGCTGGTTTGGCTAGCGGGAAGGTGTTTGCAGAGCTAGATGGGTATACGAGGATGGTGCAGAGTTTGGCGGGGTTGGAGGTGTTGCATAGCTTGCTTGGTATGTTACTGCTTTGTTCTGGTGTCCCCTTCCTCGCTGTTGCTGTGCTTCGCTGCCGCTCGGTGTCTCGCGTCCGCTCAATCCTTTTTCAGCACAAACACACCTAGCTCCTCAAGCCCTCAGAACCCACCCAGGTACTATTTCACTGCTAATTCTCCGCAGGCATCGTCCGCGCACCCCTTCTCACCACCCTTATGCAAGTAGCATCCCGCTTCCTCCTCGTCTGGGGCATCGCCTACCCCTTCCCCGGCACAACCCAGCACTCGCCCGCTTACAGCACCATGCTGCTCGCCTGGTCCTTCACTGAAGTCGTGCGCTACAGCTACTTCGTCTTCACGCTCTCCGGGCTTGGCGTGCCTTCGCTGCTCTCCTTCCTGCGTTACAACACCTTCACCATCCTGTATCCGCTCGGCATCGCGAGCGAGTGCTGGCTCGTCTACAATGCTATTCCGGCCGCTAAGGCCCTCGATGAGAGAATTCCGTATGCACTGTGGGCTATCCTGGCGGTCTATGTGCCCGGCAGTTATGTGTTGTTCACGCATATGGTCAAGCAGCGCAGGAAGGTTGCGAGGCAGGCGTGACTAGCCGGTGGTGGGCAGGGGTATGATCAGGCGAGAGAGGATCGCATTATGAAGAAGATGCGGTTGGCGAAGCAGAAGCAGGCAGTGGAGCGGCAGAAGGCTGCTACAGGGAAGAAGTAGGGGCCAGCCAAGCAGGGGATGTGTATGATATAGTGTATATACCAAGATCAGTATGGCGACTGGGTCAGCGAGCTTGGAACAGGAACCCTGATGCTCAGGATGAGACAGTTGCTTGAGTGCCAATATCACATCAGCATAATTCGTATCAGCTCCTGAGTGTACAACAACATGTCCTCAGTCTTGTTTTTGAATAGCACATCGACCTTTCATGACTCTGGATGAACCCTAACGTAGGCAGCATAATGACGAAATCAGCATATCAACAAGATTACGTGCCGATATACTGTCTCAAGTAGGTGCATTGCGATAAGACGACGATCGCAAATGCTGTGCCACATGGCGGTAGAGGCTGTAAAGCTCAGGCAGAGCCTGCTATTGGCTTAAGGTCACATTTTTCGTTCATATGCTGATTTCGTTCATATGCCGCCTACGTTGCTGCACTGTACCAGGGCAGGTAGGCGGTACCGTTACTCAGCGTGTAGGCTAGTCAAGGTACAGACAGATGGCCGAAGATCAGCCTCTCAAAACACCGTGTGTGTACCTCTTCCGAGCCATTGTGACCTCCTCTCAACTCTTATTATTGTCACTTCTTGGAAACACCGCCGTTGAACGTTTGCACGCGAGTGTTCTCGGACCGGGCGCAGACAAATCAGGATTCAGCGATGCTGGACGCGGCCCGAGATCTACCCAATTGACAGTTGCAGTTCACGCCAACTACACACTTGGATCGCAACATCGACTTTTGTTTTCCTCTACAACTTCCCCAGTGTTCCGCGGCCCGCCTTCTTAACACAAGTGTTGCCTCCATACGGGTACAGCTCCGGAAGTACAAGCATTGAACCTTGCACAAAGCGCTTCCCGACCCCGCCATGTAACCTGTGTGGTTAACTTGCTGCATTAATGCCAAGACATGTACATCCGCCTCCACGACGACCGAAATTGCGGGGAGCAAGGCTTGGTGCCTCGCCAGGTGCTTCTAACGTCTTGGTATACATGATCAACCGTGCCGCTGACTTGCAGTGTATGTCGGACCGCATCATCCTACACGCCCAGCAAGTGAGGTATAAATTGAACAACGTCCCCATCGATCATGGAGACTTCACATCTTTGAGCTGCAATTGAGCATCATCAAGATGCTTGGCAAAGGTCTCATTCTCCTTGGCTCAGCCCTGCCTTCTCTGGCTAATTCATTGGCTAAGAGGCAGTTTGGGAGCGCTTTGGTTGATGATTGCCCGGGCTACACCGCGAGCAACGTGCAAGACGATGGCGGCAGGGTTACTGCCGATCTTAAACTTGCTGGCGAACCCTGTAATTACTTCAGCAGCGATCTGACAGATCTCAAGCTGGAGGTCGAATACCAAACTGGTACGCTCGTAGTCATCAGAATACTACAATCCCGCTAACAGCCCTTTCAGAGAGCAGACTGCACGTTAAGATCTACGATGCCGCTGAGCAGGTATTTCAGATTCAGGAGTCTGTCTGGCCTCGACCTCAAAGTGATCGTGGCTTTGATTCCGCAGATTCTGCTCTGATCTTCACTCACACAGACAATCCGTTCTCGTTTGCTATTACTCGAAGGGGCACCAATGAGACGCTCTTTGATACTTCGGCAGCAAGCCTTATCTTCGAGTCTCAGTACCTTCGCCTCAGAACGAGCCTGCCTGAGTCTCCAAATCTGTACGGTCTGGGAGAGTCTACCGATGATTTTCATCTGAACACCACAAACTACACTCGCACTGTAAGCTATGATTCATATCTCTTCAGAAATGCAGTAGACTAATTCTGAGCAGCTATGGAACCGGGACGCTTACGGTACTCCGCCGGGAACCAACCTGTACGGAGCTCACCCCATCTACTTCGACCATCGCGGCGAGAATGGCACTCACGGTGTCTTCCTCGCCAGCTCTCAGGGCATGGACATCAAAATCGACAACACTGATGGGCAATTTCTCGAGTACAATACCCTTGGAGGTATCATCGATATGTATTTCCTGGCCGGCCCTTCGCCTAAAGAGGTCGCTGTCCAGTACTCTGCATTAAGTGGAACCCCTGCTATGATGCCCTACTGGGGTTTCGGGTTCCATCAGTGCAAATACGGATACCGCGATGTATGGGAGGTCGCTGAAGTTGTAGCCAACTACACGCAAGCGAATATCCCGTTGGAGGTCATGTGGACTGATATCGACTACATGGAGCTTCGGCGCCTGTTCACTCTGGATCCGGAGCGCTACCCACTGGAGCTGGTTCGCGATATGGTCTCCTACCTTCACGAGCGTCAGCAGCATTACATCGTCATGGTCAACTCCGCTATTTGGGCGGGTGACAACGATGTGTATAATGAAGGTGTTGAGCAGAATGTCTGGCAGGTTCGCGAGAATGGCAGCGAATACCAAGGAGCCGTCTGGCCTGGTCCAACCGTCTTCCCCGATTGGTTTCACCCTAACACTCAGAACTACTGGAACAGCCAGTTCGAGCAGTTCTTCGACCCTGCTACCGGTGTTGACATTGACGGTGTTTGGAATGATATGAATGAATGCGCGAATTTTTGCCCTTATCCTTGCTCTAACCCACTGGCGTACTCCGAAAAATCCAAAAACCCTCCGGAGCCACCGCCAGTCCGACCTGGTGGTCCTGGCCGTGTAATTTCTGGCTTCCCTGCCAGTCTGCAGCCAGGCGCCAACACCAATGCTACCAAGCGCTCGCTGCAGTCTCGAGAGTTCAACAAGAGGTTATCAATGCCCAAGCGCTCTCTGGCTGGTCGTCAGTCTAATCAGACTGCACCGCGTCTTGGTCTGCCTGGCCGCGATCTCATCAACCCTGGCTACGAGATCCAAAATGCCGCCGGATCCATCAGCAACAAGACCATGGACACTGACATCCGCAACTACGATGGCTCTTACCACTACGACACCCACAACTTCTGGGGCTCGCTCATGTCCATTGCCTCAAGGGAGTCCATGTTGCAGCGTCGCCCTGAGCGCCGTCCTTTCCTAATCACCCGTTCTACAGTACGTACACTGTCCATCGGATATGTTCTTCGCTAACTTGCAACCAGTTCGTCGGTCTCGGGAAGCATGTAGGCAAATGGCTCGGCGATAACGTCAGCACCTGGGAGCAGTACCGCTTCAGCATCGCCGGCGTCCTAAATTTCGCCTCCATCTATCAAATCCCCATGGTCGGACCCGACATCTGCGGCTTCGCAGGCAACACCACAGAAACCCTGTGCGCGCGCTGGGCCACACTCGGTGCTTTCTACCCTTTCATGCGCAACCACGCAGGCGACACATCCATCTTCCAAGAATTCTACCGCTGGCCGCTGACCCAGGCCGCCGCCCGCAACGCCCTCGATGTCCGCTACCGCCTCCTGGACTACATCTACACAGCCTTCCACCGCCAATCCACCACGGGCGTCCCGCTGTTGAATCCGCTGTTCTTCCACTACCCGAGCGACCTCGCGACGTTCGCCATCGAGCACCAGTTCTTCTACGGCGACGACATCCTCGTCTCGCCTGTGCTGGACGAGAACAGCACGAGCGTCAGCATCTACCTACCCCGCGGTGTGTTCTACGACTGGTGGACGCTCGAGCGCATCGAAGGAACAGGCTCGTGGCTCAATCTGACCGACGTGGGCTTCGACAGCATCCCGCTGCACATCCGGGGCGGTGCGATCCTGCCTCTGCGCGCCAGCTCCGCAAACACAACCACCGAGCTGCGCAAGCAGGATTTCGTGCTTTGGATCGCGCCGAACAGTACGGATCAGGCTTCCGGCACCCTGTACCTAGACGACGGGGACAGCATTGAGCAGGACGGCGTGAGCGAAATTGTCTTTGAGTACGATAATGGTGTGTTCAGTATGAGTGGCTCGTTTGGCTATGAGACGGATGTCCAAGTTAGGAATATCACGTTGCTGGGCGCTGGTGGGCAGCAGACGCTGCAGGGCCCCGTGCCACTGGCGGGAGAGTATAGTGTGAGGTTCAATGGCTCGAGTGGGAATTATACTGGAGGGGGAAGTCCGCCGCAGTTTGAGGGCAAGGCGGCGAGGAATGGTATTGGCGCATTTGTGGGCGCGGTTGCGGGTGCCGCATGGCTGGCTTTGTAGAGCGTTAGTGAGGGAGGGTGATAGTATCTAACAAGGCGATATTGACAGAGGTCGCTGCGATGACAAGCGACATCATAGACGGTCTTGTTTGCTTCCTCATGAGACAATATTCTCGTGACACTGTTATTAATGTTGGTCCTCAATTGTAGTATTTTTTAGTTCTTCCGCCGTCTAGAAATCAGCCATTAAGCCCGCCTGCCCCAGCCTCACACTGCACCTTGTCCTCTACCCTGCGCATCTCCTCCCTGACCCTCTGACCCCTCAAAAACGGCAAGCCTCCCTCTAAGTAATTGAACGGGTAGCCATTGAGATGATTGAGGTGAGGGGGTGTAAGCCTTCACTCTGGGCGCCTTAGCTTTCAGTGCCGCACCGCCCTCTCCACCGCGATCAGAACTCCCATTCACTTCGGCGTAGCATCATGTATATAACAACCTTCCGCTTTAGACCGGACACGTCTCCTCCATCACTTTTGACCAACCACCTCTCCACCAATCAGTCGATTAGTAGAGCTTCCACCAAACCTCAACCACTTGAGCGCGACACTCAACTGATAACATGCCATCTTCACCTCTCCGCAAAGAGCCACAGAAAGCACCACATCCGCCGACCGTCATGAGCATTCTCGGAACCAGCACGACGCTCGAGAAGTCGTCGTCTCAACTGGAAAGTTTCCTGCGCCGCGCCAAGGAAGCTGGTGTTAAGATCGAAGAGGAGGACTGGGAAGTCGTCCGAGGCAACGGAGAGGAAGACGACATGGGAGATGAGGAGTGGGTACTTGTCAACTGAGGAATACACAAGGAGCCCAGAGAGGCAAAGAGGCGGTGAGGAGAGGTGTTATCATGTATAGTCTTTTTCCAAAATGGGTTGATAACACAGTAGGTCGGTGACAGATGTATGGACCGTCTAGTTGGAGCAACGAAAATTGGGGAGTTCGCGGGCCATTGAGCGACTTGGGGGAAGACAATAGAGCTACATGAACCATCACATGGGAACAATTGGAGAGGAGCTTGGGTATTGTTATCTTGTTTTCGGTTTCAGTGACCCAGGGTATCTTGACCCACCTGCGCCGCGCTATGTCTTCGGGAGACGATGTGTATATCGCTCTGATGTTCTCGCATTCTCCACCACTTTCTCCCCCAATGGGCCTCTTTTCAAGCTACGTGGCCTGCAAGTGCAAGTCCACGGCCGTGTCTCCAGATAATGCTATTCCTTCCTCCTGTCTGCCGCTCATTTCTTGCCCTTCTTCTTCTTCTTCCCACCGCCCGTCCCTGCTGCTGCCGGCACCGGCACGCCGCCCATCTTAACATCGCCCGCCTCGTCAACATTCGGTGTCGCAACGCCCGCATCCTGCGGTGCGCTCAAGTCGTCAATAGCCTCCGGTAACGCCGCCATTTCCCGCCCTAATCTCCCCAGACTGTTGACCAGCCGCCCTACTTCCGCGCCTTTTGTCGTCTCGTACTGCAAACATGTGCCTGATACGGGGTCGTATGTTTTCAGAACGAAGGTCGCTGTGACATCGGTAGGGTTCGATTGCGGCGGCGGCGACGATGTGCGCGATGCGTCCGCGGGCTTTGCTGTCTGTTTGGCGAGATACTTCTCGCGTTTCTTGATCTTCGAGGCCGAGGGCTTCAGGACGGTGTACTTAGAGGTGATGCGTGTCTGTTGGCCGAATTAGCAAAGGCAATGCACATGACAGCAACTGAGAGCTTACGCTTGTCGGTCTGGCCTTTAGCAGCAGCGATGACTGCTCGTACCATTCGGTACTGCTCTTGAGGTACGGCATTGTATAGTGTGGGGTGCGAGAAGCTCCGGCGCTGGCAGTTGTGGGTGAGAGCGGCGACCAACCCCGCCAAAAGTTGCCGCCAAGATGGTCGGTGATCTGGAGACCTCCACGCACGCGACACTTGTAAAGTTCAATGACAACCTGACAAGCAATCTAGCCTGTTGAGCTTGATCCAGCAGACAGCAGAGCTAACAGCAGAGCTCCTCCTTGCTTGAGATCAGTCAACTAGGCACCAGTCGACTGTGGGTGCAAGAAGAACGACATCGAACCTTCCAAAATAGTGACTCGCCCGGATGGCTCATGCACAAAACATTCACTTTCCTTACAATACCAACTCTCCTTGAGCACCACGCGCTCGCGTCTTCACTTCGGTTCCCTTCCTTATTTCTCGTCAGACCCTGGAGGCTCTTAATGGTGTAAAACTTAGTTCGAACCCTGAATCACACGTCTTTCCACGTTCATTGGCAGCCCACGAGATCCAAACGTGGACCCCTCCAGGCTTCGAATTATTACCTCCGTCTCTACAGGACCATAGCTCCCTGGGGACTCCCAGTCACCATCAATCACCATGACTGAGTCCATATCATCAGAATTCAACAATTTGGACCTAAAGGATTCAGCGAGCACAAGCAGCCACAAAGAAGACCTCGACGCTACTGTGCAGAACCTCATTGACCGCTGCACCACCCTTTACGAGGAGGTAGGCCAGTACGTGGAGGCAGTCATCGAACGGCAGAAGATCACCAGGGTGCAGCATCCTGTTGAGTACCGGAATCTACGTAATGACTTCAAAAATGAGCTCGCCTTCCTCAAGAAGATCGTTAACTCCGGTAAAACCGAGGACAAGGTCCGTCACTTCATCGTCTCCTCAAATTTGACGTACTACGAAGCTCTGTGGGGAGCTGCCAAACGATCACGTGGACTCCAGGCCTTTCGCAAGTACTACTTTTGGGATCGACACAAAGCGCCACCGCGCGCACTCAAGGGTCTGAGCCTCGGAAAAGGAGGTGTAGGCAAAGGCAAGACCGCTGCTCTTGTCGACATAGTCGCGGACGAGGGCAGAGAGTGGATACGCGTGTCAACCGTATCTGAGAAGCGGATCATCTTCGACCTTGCGAAGCTGGGCTGGGTTAACGATTCAGAGTCAGACGACGACGACTTGCTAAATAACTCCACGCGGCCAAATGACTGGCAGGATGAAGATGACGAGGACCAGGTCGACGTTGTCAGAAACGCTCGCGAGCTTGCACGAGCTGCGCAAGCAAACCCAGTGCGCGGGAGGTCTCCAAAGGTGCGCTTTGTGCTCACACGCATCGTTGCCGGGAGGATGAAAGAGGTGGACACAATCATCGCGAAGATTCGGGCTACTGGTGCGATCGTGCAGTGTGCTGACGACATACCACCAGCGCAGCCCCTGCATGCCGTTCTCGATGATCTGCTGGTGGACAGGACGCGTGCGCTCTCCGACACACTGAACATTGACTGCACCATCCTCCTCGCTCTGGTCTCTGACATTTCACATAAGCCCTGTCCCATCCTCGACTGGTACCCCGGGGAAGTGCAAGCTCAGATCAAAGAGGAGGCAGGCGAGAACCTTCTGCCAACGCATTTGTATCCCGCCATCGGTTCGCACTCGATGGTGTGCACGCAAGAAGCAGCAAACCAGATGAACCTGATCGTCGACACGCTCGCGACCGACGAGGAGAAGCGGAGATGCCAGCTGCTCATCGCTCAAGGCGATTGCCAGGGTCGCTCGTCCGAGGAACTTGTTGCAGAGTGGGTGGCCATGTCCGATCACCCGGTCCCTGCCGGCTTCACGCTGCCGATAAAGGTGGTGCCGAGTAACATCGACACTATCGCGGAGCGGCTGCCCGCTGCAGCACGCAAATTGCAGGGTGAGATGAGTCGCCTGAATGCCTCGATATTCTTCTACGGCTGGGCAGAGGGTATTACGACGTTGAGCTCGAATCGTGCAAGAGCCCGCCAAATCGAGCACGCTATCAACCAGCATGGGCTTGAGGATGGAGAAGCGGGACCCCATATCTGGCTCTGCGGCGAGTCAAGAAGCTTGATTGCAAAGCACGGCCGCCGAGGACCGAGGTGAGTGTATCTAAGGCCTCCTGGTTATATCTTGGAATGAGAACTGACGTGATGTGCGCAGCTTGCACGTGGGTAGGCACGAGTGACGGAATAGCAGCATGCGAAATCATTGTTGCCAACAGAACAAATTACCAGCTATGAAACAAAGTCAGGATCGGCGGTGACTATCTCCAATTCCCAAATTGTGCTGACATTGGAAAATCCAATAACACATCGTTACAAACATCTCGAGCCTCCAAGCACTTCGATGCGCAGGAACTCATATGCCGCGGTACAGAGTCGAACAGCTAATCTCATTGCAGATTAGGTCTGAACTAAAGCACTTCACATTTTTGATGCTCACACCTTCCATGAAATGTTGGTGTTCGAAAAGTGGGCCACCGGGCTACTGCTCGACTTAGCCGAAGGAATTCCCACCCCTGATCACTTTAAAGTGTTCACGAGTCGTATCTACGGCGCTTTCTCGAAGATCACAAGCTGGCCACTGAACCGATTTTGCCCCTCTATTTGCTACTGTTATCATTTTACCAAACGACATTTTTCTCATCAACCAATCAGCAACCGCCCTCTTGGCTTAGTGGTAAAGCGTATCACTAGTACCAACTTCTCTTCGAGTAGACCTGGATGCAAATGATAAGATCGCTAGTTCGATTCTGGCAGAGGGCATTCAGCCGTTTCCTAGTCCAAGCGGTTGTCTTCTAAACCTTTGGCGTTGTGGCGGAGTGGTTATCGCGCAAGACTAGAAATCTTGTTCCTTCGGGAGCGTAGGTTCGAATCCTGCCAACGTCGACTTTTTTGCTGGTTCGATAGTCCAGGGGGGGGTGGGAAGGAGGGCGTGTTGGATAGAGTAAGTAGGACGTGAGGTGGTGGGGATGTGCAGATTGGAATACGTTTTTTTTTTTTTTTTTTCGGACGGCTGGGGTTTGACGCATGCAACAAGGACACCAGTTGCTATTTGCAATCATGTATATTGATAACCACACGATCGCCGAATGGACAGCATAGCACTGATGGTAAGATGTCTATCGTGAGACATTCAGATCAGTGCCCACCCAGCTCACCCATCCAGCTTACCCACCCTACGCATCCAACCCATCCCTCTCCACCAACTTCGTCACAACCCTCACAACATCCCTCTCCCGCTCGCCCATCCCGACCCCCGGCTCCCTAACCATCTTCTCCAGCACCCCATCCAACATGCCCCTCAACCTTGACACAAGCACGCCAATCCTTGCCCACCCCCTAAGCCTTATCCACTCATCCACTACCAGCCCTCTGCCTAGCGTATCGACCTGAATCCTGCCCGCAAACATGAGGAGCGAAAACGCATTAAACGGTGTAACATCTCTGACAAACACCTTACTCGTGGCCATCTTATTGAAATAACACACGAAACTCGCGTTTGAGGGGAAGGTTTGCGAGGAGAATAGAGTGCTACTGGGGTGCACGAACACGCGCCCGTTGTCTTGGTTGAAGTACTTGATCTCGCGGGCTTCGGGGTCCAGCTCGACAGCGCCGGCGATGCCGGCGGCGAATTTCTTGTCCGGGAGTTGGATGCGAGCGATCTGGGGTGCGAAGGCGGCGGCGATGAGGGCGCGGAGGAGCGCGTCGTTGGCGTTCTGGGCATTGTAGGGGCCGTGGGTGCCGGGGCTGGTGGACGAGTAGGAGTGCGGGATGAAGGAGATTTCTTTCAGCGAGGAGAGGTATTGGCTGCGGTTGGACTGGATGTCGAACATGGTTTGCAGGTTGAGTTTGTTGTCTTGACACCAGAATTTGAGGTCGCGGGTGGAGACGCCTTTGCTGCGGAACGCGGACCATTGTTCGTAGGCGCGCAGGTCGACGAGTAAGTCGCCTTGGTTTGCGGAGAAGGAGGCGCGGAGACGGTCGAATTCGTTTCTGGTTTCTTGGTCTCTTTCCCGGGGTGAGATGAAGGGGCTTCGTGCTGTCAGTACTGATGCAATGGTCAGAGCAGCCTCGAGACAGCCGAATGTCGCGCCGTAGACAAGCAGCTTGCTCAGACGCAGGTCGGCGGGGATCATAGACATGTGACGGCCGAGCGCAGTGAGCTCGTTGTCGCTTATGGCGCCCATCTGCGAAAGCAGATTCACCGCGCCTTCAACAGCAGTGCTTTCGGGCGGGGTAAGGGCGGAGGCAAGGAAGCCGGAAACATCCTTCACTCCCATTGCTTTGATGGAGAGACACATTTGCTCCAGAGGTACGCGCCTTATTTCGGGATCAGGACGCTCCAGCATCTTAGCCTCAGCGTTGCGTGTGTAGAGTTTGTAGCAGTCGCCAGCTCGCACACGACCTGCACGACCACGGCGTTGCTTACATGCTGCTCTCGAGGCCCATGTTTCCGCAAGACGGACCATGTTGTTTTGCGGATCATAGCTCGTCTCCTTGACACGACCAGTGTCGATGACTGCCACAATGTCCTCGATTGTGATGGACGTCTCTGCAACGTTAGTCGCCGCAATGACCTTCCTCTTGCCAGGTGGAGGCAGAGGGAAGACCCGCTTCTGCTCGGCAGGCAAAAGCGAAGCATGCAATGGGAGTGCATGGAGATTTGAGAAGTGTTCCAAAGCTCGCAATGTTCGGTCAATTTCCATGGTACCGGGCAGGAAAATTAAGATGCCGCCGTCTTTGTCACCAAGCTGGCGATCGATGTGCCGGACGGTTTCCGCGATGAGATCGTAATTAATGCCAAAGCCAATGCTGCGAAGATTGGCGGAGAACGACTTATCTTGCGCGTCATTGTCTTCGCCAGCATAGCCTCTGAAACCAGTCAGATGCACGACATCATCGACATAGTAGTCAGTCACCGGGTGCGTGCGACCGGCAATCTCAACGCGACCTACTGGGCCCACCTCCTTAAAGTAGGCCTCGAAAACGTCGGCATCGAGAGTGGCGCTCATCAGAATGACTTTAAGATCCTTCCGAGTACGCAGTATTTGGCGAAGGAGAACAAGCAAGAAGTCTGTGTCCAAACTACGCTCGTGGACCTCGTCGACCACAACGTGACTCACGTCCGCAAGAGCGGCAACGACATCTTCAGCGCCTCCGCCGGACGTCTGAAGGCGTCGCAGAAGAACACCAGTGGTGACGAATGTAATCTTGGTCACGCCTGGCTTCTGTTTCGACTCGCCACGGATGGTGTAACCAATTTCATCACCGACACGAGCGCATCTTTCGTCAGCCACTCGATCAGCAAGACCAAGTGCTGAAATTCTGCGCGGTTGTGTGCAAATGATATTCGCAACAGCACCAAGCTGTCTCTGGATTAGATCATCCAACACGAACTGCACGGACTGTGTTGATTTGCCGGATCCGGTTTCGCCAGAAATGATCGTAACATTGCACATGTTCACCGTTCGGACAATGTCATCTCTCAGCTTCCAAGCGGGAAGCGACTGTCGAGCACTCAACATTTTCTGTTGTGCTGGCGTCTCTTGCTTCGCTTGCCATTCAGCAAGCACCTGTTGACTGGCGGGTGTTGCAGGCTTCCAGTCGATCGGCCTGCGACCTCTGTCTTTCCTCTTTCTGCTGTGTACTTGCGATTCGACCGAGTGGTCCGCTGCAGCCAATCCAGAAGAAACATCAGCCAGTCGCCCAGGGTTCTTGAATATCTCGCCTGCGTTCTGCTGCACCCAGTCTATGATGTCGTATATCATAGGCATGCCAATGAAGTTCTCATCTGCATGCAGAAGTGCCTGTCGGATGATGCTCAAACGGATGTACGCAGGAATAGCTGCTTCAAATGTGATTATGGGTGCAACAGCAGGGTAGGGCCCGAATGGTTTCCTAGCCTGCAGGATGAGGCGTTTCCCTTGCTGCTTGATGTCAAGCTCAACGCGACACATATCCGGGGATGGTCGGGTGAAGAGCTTGTCATAGATGGCTTCTAAGGATGACATTTCGGTCTCCCAAGAGTCGTCCTCGGATGCTTCTTCTGCTTCGTCCGCAACAGTGAGGTCTGCAAGCTCTTGCGCAATGTCCTTGTCATCGTCATCTGGGCGCAGAAGGCGGGCTTGGAGCAATGCAGCAGCTCTCCTCTCATCTCCGCCCTGACTGTCATAGGCTTCTTCGCAAAGTTCCGTGGAGTAACCCGCTGCTGCAAGGCGCTTGACGGCTCCCTCGCGCTTCAGGTTGGAGCTAGCCATGCTGACACCGGCAACATAGCCTTCAGGCAAACTCCACGAGGGCAGATCATCTTCCGGCACGTGGATCAAGAGCCATTCGAGAATTTCCTCTCGGTCTTTGCACATGTCAGCAGCCTCTTCGACGTGGCTTCGGCGGAAGCCAAGATCGGTGATTTCGTCTACAAGCCGAACCCTGGTCTTCGTATCCATCTGGATGCCATTCGGGTTCCAGAGTGCATCCCGCCGGATCAGCCGCTCCACCTGCTGCCTTGTTCTCTTGCCGAGCTCGATCTTCGGTACGCGCTCCCACCCCCTCATCAGGTTCTTCGCAGGCCCCACCCACGAGCCCTCAGCGTTTGGCATAGACATGCCGGGCTTGAGATTGTGGGCCTTCTGGGCGTCGTCGCGCTGCTTCTGCTTCTTCTCGCGCTCTTTTGCAGCAGCAGCCTTTGCCTTTTCCCGCTCCGCGAAGCCGAAGAAGGGGTCCGCTTCGTACATCCAGCCCTTGCCCTCCTTCTCGTCCCGTTTTTTGAGCTCCTGAAATGTCCCCTTCCACAGGTCCTTGTACACGGGCGGCAGCATCATGTGCATGTTCTTGGCGCTTGCGACGCGGAAGAGAGCATATGCGGCAGCGAAATTGCGCGCTTCGACGGCGGTCGGCTGGTGGGCGGGCTCCTCGAGCTCGGCAGGGATCTTGATCGGAGGCAGAGTCGTCACCTCTTGCGTCTTCGGGTTCTTCTTCGACAGGACTACGGCGTATGCGAAATGCTTGTCGCCATCTTTGCGCTGTCGAGGTCAGCGATTCGTCGCGTATACGACAGCAGGGATGTCTCACTATCCTGTAGTCTGGTTTCCCCCACTGCTGCTTCTGAAGGTGCTCCGAGAACAGATTTACCGGCAGCTTGCCCGTCCACGAGGCTCCTGCGATCAGCGTCCTCGTATCAGGCTTCTTGGGCCCGTCCTCGGCCTGTCCAGCAGCGCCCTTGCCTTTGGTCTTGTCGTCACCCTGAGCGCCGGAGCTCTCGGCCTTCTTCTTCTTTGGCTTGCCATCACCAAATACGATGAAGCTGGTGTCTTCCTCCGGCGGAGGTGCCTTCTTCGCAGGTTTGCCGCGGGGCGGGTGCGCGTTCTTCGGCATTGCGACGGCTCTAGTGTGTCACTGTAACGATGTTTCCAAGCTCCATAGGCAACGAGTGAGCCAGATAGAGTGGAGTGATGCGGCGATGGAAGGGTTCCTATAGAATATGTAGGCGCACGCTCGCAATAAAAGCTCAGCCGGTCGATGCAGAAGGTATGATTTCGTCACAAACGCTCCTCACCCCAAGAGAACAGTCGTTCGGTATTGTAGCCATCTTTGCGCTTCCTTCAAGTACGGAGGGGTGCTGTCACTGAATCTAAAATTCTGAGCTAACGGACCCTGGCCGCGGCTAGACTTGCCCAACACCAACGTCATCGCGGAGTTGATCACTCCAGTCGCGAATCTGTAGTATCAATCCAGTGAAACGTGTCAAGCAATAGCCGTGGGACTGAATCCTGAATGCTCAAGCTGAGAAAGCCAGTCGTCAGGCTTTTTCAATTCAATCAGCTCATCGATCGTCGCGATTTCCGCCACTCCAAGATGGCAGAAGCGAGAAATAACCCAGGCAAGAGCAAGAGCAGGGCAGAGCAGCATCAAGACCCAATACTCGCAGGAGAAATCGAAGGAACATCAGAGCCCCATGCGTCGGCCAAACCAACTCCATCGAAGCGAACGAACGCATGTATGTTCGACAAGCATCCTCCACTACGCCAACACTGACAACGCAGTCACAGAACTCATGTCAGCCAAGAAACCCAAACCCACCCCAGAGCCAGCCTTGAAGCCCGTAAAACGAGGATTCAATGCCCGCGACGGTCTCGGTTTGTACATCGAGCATCCAGAAAAGAACCCAGAAGGCCTTGTCGTAGAACACGACTCCGACTTCGTAGTCATCAGAGACAAGTTCCCAAAAGCCAGGTACCCTTTCTTCCTCGCCCACAAAGCATATATCCCACTAACACGTCCAGCGTGCACCTCCTGCTCATCCCTCGAAAGGAAGAGTACTACACTCAACACCCACTCTCCCTGCTCTCCACCAATCCCGCCTTCCTCGCCGAAGTAAAGACCCGCGTAACGCGCCTCAAACACCTCGCAGCCGCTGAACTACGCCGCAAGTACGGGCGTGACAGCGCTTCCGACGCGCCGTATCAAAACGCCTTAGCAACGCTAATGTCTTCTCCCACTCCCCCGCCACCAGAGGAACGCGCCGCGCTGCTTCCAGCGGGCCGCGACTGGCTCTCCTCGATCAAAGTGGGTGTGCACACGCATCCCAGCATGAACCATATGCACATACACATTCTGTCGTGCGATATGCAGAGTCCGTGTCTGAAGCACAAGAAGCATTATCTGAGTTTTAATTCGAGTTTTTTTGTGGGTCTGGACGAGTTTCCGCTGCAGGAGGGGAGTGAGAGGTTCCACCCGGGGGACTGGCCGAGTTGGGATATGCGGTGTTGGAGATGTGGGGATAATTACGGGAATAAGTTCAAGAGGCTGAAGGATCATTTGGGGGAGGAGTTTGAGGCGTGGAGGAGTGAGTAAAGCGGGTTGGGGGCGAAAGGTGGGCTGGGGATGTTCTGTTAACTTAAAAGAGAGCGGGCTTTAGGTCGGTGAGTACAGTAGTGGGAACGACGGGTGAGTGGCACAAGTGTGATACCCAGCATCATCATCTGATGGATATTCTAGGTTACAAGACTAGCCAAATCTGCTGTCGTTGTTTACTACATCATTTCGTTGCGCGTGATTGCTGCACTGCCAGGCGTATTGAGCAAGGTAGCACAGCGCATCCGTCTCTGTGTATTCAACGATCTCTTGCCACGCGGAAGCTCACACGCAACCGCGTTGGATCCCCGCCAAACTTCTCTCCACTCGTAGCAAGGTCTGCAGACCATTCCGCGCTTGCGATCTTCTTCCTCTCGATATCTAGGCAGCCCTGGTAGGCTTTACTTTTGGGGTTCCACTGCGGACGCGCTTGGCCTCCGGGCGCTGCAAGTGAGAGGCAGGAATCCAGCTCTCGTCGTACTTCGCGCTCGTGGTAACGGCCGGGCCATCGGCACCAACAACGGCGACCTGTTCAGAGGGATCGACCTTCTTGGAGCCCTGGGACGACTTCTTGGCGCGCTCACCACCCTTGCCGCGGCCCTTCTTCTGGGGGAAGAAGGTGGTGATCCAGGTGTTGTAGATGAAGTAGACGGTTCCAGCGAACGCGCCGAGGAGGACAAGGTAGAGGAAGATGCTGGGAAGCGAATTAGTCACTGCTTGCTAGGTGTTCCATTGACGCGCACAGCGCACGGTGGGCTTACATCTGAGGGTCGAAGAGGCTGGTGGGCCTCTCAACAATGGAGACGGTCTCGTTGTAGGCGGCGACGGTGAAGATGGCGTTCTCAGAGTTCCTCAAGACGGCGACGAGCTGGAGACGGAGATTCTGGGGGTGGAGCTCGGTGGAGAAGGTGTAGGGCACAGTCTCCTCAGCGCCGGCGGGGATCTCAATCGAGTACTTCTGCGCGGTGAGGTTACGCACAACCTGTGATTGACCATTGGCTTCCTGGAGAAGCGAACCGCCAACGATGCTCACGCCAATGGGCTTGGGCTCGTTGTTGGAGATGGACAGACGCGCCTCGGTAGCATGGCCGTTAATCAGCTTGACGCCGAAGATCTCGCTCTGGGGGAACGAAGTCGAGATCTTCACGTTCAAGTTCGGTGTCTGGGCCTCGGGAACTTCCTTGACGTCCTCAACCTGCGCACGCGGGTCAGTCAATTGATGTCATGCACGCGCAGTTCGTGCGGGCACGTACCTCGATCGCGAAGGCATTGAGAGCCCTCAGCGAGAGCAGGAGCAGGGATGAGAGCTTCCAGGCAACCATGATGATACAGCAAACAGTCGAAGAGATGAATGCGCAAGAGAGAAGAGGGTGGAGGGGAACACAGCAATTCGAACGTGGCTTCTAAGAACGTCAGAGCGCAGCTTCCCACCTTGGCGATGGCCAGGATCTCCCCGGTTAGTGGAAGCGAACAGCAACCCCACAACAGCGGCGGGACCAATGAGCGCTCAGCTCTAGCGCGCATCCCAACGCGCGAATCCTTGCCGCCAGTCTTGTGTACCGTGAACTGCATCCTGTCTTCTGTTTACAGGACGTGGACAAGGAGCGTTATCATCGCCCGTGGCACGCTGAAGGTAGCTGCCCGTCCATTTGCTTTCAACAGACCTCACCGCCAGAACTGCAAAGCTCGCGTGTGCTTGCTTGGTCGTACCGTAATGGCAGACCCTTTGAACGGCCACTAACAAAAATTGTGAGCTCACATTCACTTCCACAGATGACCGTTTTCTGCCCCCCTTATCTGGGGACTGTTGCTTGACTATCTCCCGTCCTTCAGTTCCCGTCCCCTGCCTTCTGTCACTCGAGTCTGGAAACTGCTCTTAGAACGTGACATAAGTACCGCGCTTTCCCATACTTCTGCCTACTCACCACCAACACACACCACTACCCACAATCTTACCACGCTTTTTCGACTGGCACACAAGTTTCCACTCATTTCTAGTCATCGACCATGGCGCCAGCTCCATTCCTTCCTGGCCTTGGCCACACCGGCAGTCCTGTGGCAGCTTCCAGTAGCTTAGCCAGCCCAAGCTCCACAGACCTTGAACATGCTACACTGTATCAACGCTGTGAGCTGCTACAGCGGAACGACAGAGAAAAGACTGAGTTCATCAATGTCAGTGTGACCAGGTATGCTTCACTCTATGACTGACCGCAACAGGAGCTGCTCACGCGCTACGAGTACCTGAGCCAGCAGTACCAGACTCTAGCCTCACAGAGCCAGCAAGATGTTCAGGGTGAAGCCGCATGGAAAGCGGAGAAGCCTGTATATGAGAGGTATCTGCAGCAGTGTCAGCGCGCTCTTGTAAGCCCTCGTCTACGCACGTTGAACACGGGCAACTTACTCATCGCTACAGTCTGAGAACCCTTTTGTCATGGTGCTGATCGACGGCGACGGCATGATCGTAAGCGCGCCTTCCTCACCAGTGCCGTACGCCACTAACATCCGCAGTTCCACAACGAGAACATTCGTGATGGAGGAGCCGGAGGTCGCCGCGCAGCATCCCAGCTTGAAACCGCTGTGCGCAACTGGATCGAGAACGAAGCGAAAGATGTCCCTCTCACCTCCCGTATCATTTGTCGAATCTACGCCAACGTTCGAGGCCTTGGAGACGTGCTGGTGAGAACAGGCGCAATTGCATCAATCGAGAACTTTGAAGACTTTGTGCGAGGTTTCACTCGAGCAAAGACTATGTTTGACTTTATTGACGTCGGTGCTGGGAAAGATCGCGCGGACGAGAAGATCATTGGTAAGTGCCAGTCCTCTTGCAGGGATCGAGGATATACTGACACAGACGGCAGAGAACTTCAAGATCTCCTCACAGGACTATCACTGTCGCAAACTTCTCTTCGGTTGCTCGCACGACGACGGATATGCCAAGGTTCTGGAAGAATGTTCGGACAAACCGGAGATTATCAGCAAGGTCATCTTACTCGAAGGTGTACCATTTGAGAAGGAGTTGCTGCCACTGCCGTACGGTACGAAGAAGTTTCCAGGTATCTTTCGAGACTGCAAGCTCGTAGCATTTGGCGCGAATGCTCTTCCTTCCGTTCGACCGCTCCAGCTATCCGGTGTAAGCACTCCAACTGCAGCCTCCAAAGTTTACGATGTGGCCCATGGACTCCTTGGTCGGTTTCCGGCGCCACAGCCCCCAGTGTTGGACAGTTTCATCCCAGCCAACGCGAACATGGCCTTGCCACGAACACCTTCATCGTCCACGATCGCATCTGACGGATTTGTGACTGCAATGAGACCTGCTCCAACCGTTAACACCTGGGCGGCCAAGGCAGCCGCCCCTCCGCCTCCAGCCTCTGTTTCGCCAGCATACGAACCGGTTGACCGTAACAAGGTCATTGCCCGCAACCGAGCCGGACAGCGTATCGACCCACCGACCAAGGACTACGATAAGGCTGAGGTCGACCGTATGAAGAAGCTCAAGCTGTGTAACGTCCACTTTCTGCGCCAAGAGTGCCCTTATGACATGCAGTGTAGCCACAGGCACACTTATCAGCCAAGCCGCAGCGAGATTGCTACCCTCCGTCTCGTTGCGCGCATGTCGCCTTGCTCGATGGGCAGCGCTTGCTCGGACTATAAGTGCATCTTTGGCCACCGCTGTCCTGCTCCGCCCAGCAACAAGAAAGTGCCCAAGGGAACCAAGTCTTGCATTTTTACGGACACTTGCAAGTTTCCTCTCGAGCTGCATGACATTGACACCAACGTGGTTAAGACCCTCATTATTTGATGAAGCTAGGATGCTCTGCCAGGGTCAAGAATCGGTATGGTATCAAATCTCAGGATCATGTTAAATGAATGCATTTGGCTGTTTGCGCAATTGCGTATAAGTAGAGATGGATTCCTCTTTTTTTCGTAATTACGATGGTAATAGCATGGCTGTGTCTACTGAAGCCCAGATTATCGCGGATCTACATGGTCGTGTTTTATGGCTGGACACGGGATTAATACGGGAACTGCAGACTTTGGAAATCGAACAGTGCTGACGTGCTTGTAGAGGGATGCGTTCTGGCTGTGAGCATAAGCGCCACTCCTGCCCCGCACGGAAAGCCATGCATACATAGCTCAGCCCGCACACTTGCCTGACGGTCATTCATCTTCACTTTCGGCACATACTGTGCAACAACGAAAAGCCTGCATTTGTTGGGTTGGCCAGTATAGGCGTAAGTTGAAGCTTTGCAAAAGTCGGCCTGGAAATGCTAGCTGTTCTCAAGACTCCAGGCTGACGACCCGATTAGCTGTCCACCACTCAGCCTGTACAGCTATGTCAGGCTTGAGTCTGTGCGGTCTGGCTCGCAGACTATCACAGAGACGAGACAACAAACAGCAACACAACGTTCCGGAGCCATAGACGCCTGGAGCACCAAGGCGTCTCGAGAAAAGCCCAAGGAACCAGTCAGATGGCCATCAGCATATCACTGTGGCTCCTGCAATCCGGACAACAAAGAGCACTGACCTGACGTGGCGCTGTAGGCTCGAGCACTGCGCTGGCCTCACTTACCAGATCAATGACATGGCACGCCATCTTCTTGTCGAGCATGGAATTGTTGTCAATCAGCATGGGACGTACGATACGAAGCTCACGGCGGACGAACATGAGCATATCACTACGCGGAGATACCAGAATACAACAAACAGCAGGAGCGACAGGAGACCTTTAGGCAAGATAACAGAGGATCTGACGCAAAGCTTACCGGAGCTTAGCTTCAGACGAAGTACAGAACCTGCGATCACAACAACGACTACAATGGCTGCAGCTGCCGCGGCTGCCTTGCAATACAGTCAAGGCATGCCTAGGAGTATGAGCTTGGGAGAGATCAGACCATCCGTTCTACAACGAACGCCGTTGAACTCGAGATCGCATGATAATCTGGACGATATTCGTGATCGCCTGGAACCTGTGTTCGAAAATCCTCGTTCGGAGAGTGATGACGCGATCGGACTTGGTGATAACGATGCATCAGATGCTTCGTCTTTGCTGTCAAAGATGTCCCAGAATGCGGAATGGAGCTCACGCCATAACGATCCTACGCCAGCTGCGGAAACCATACAAAGAACGCAAGGTGCCAATGAGATTGTCACTGCACAAAGTCCCAGTTTGTCGTCAAGAGACGGTTTTAACACAACAACACCGCTTATGGGGCGAGAGCCTGGTGATTATAAAGCTCCTCAAGAAGCTCGCGGTGATCCTAAGAGAGGGCGACAAAAGAGTTTAGCGGTACACAGTACAACAGAATTTCCTATACCAGATCATATCGAAATCTCTGATGAGGGCCCTGAAACCCGGTCGCGTCATTCAAGAGAAGAGAAATTTGAGGTTCCACCACTGAAGGCTACAAAGGAGACCACGTCTTTCAGCCTCTTCGAGCTGGATCCGGACGGGTCTGACCGAGACTCGGCTATGGCACAGGAACCTAAGGTTCTCATCAATCACAATCGGCACATTTTGTCCATGATCAAGGCCCAGAAGCAACGGCTTCTTCGAGAGAGCCAATCAGATATGGCGCAATCTCCACGTGCCTCTGATCGGAAGTCCGATGATAGCCATGTAGCTCAAGCGCCCCCTTCGCCGCCGACTTCGGATGTTGGAGAGGGTCTTCAGATAGGCGCGTCAAACTCAACTGCAATGGTGAAAGACAAGACTCCGGGTTTATTGAAGAACGTGCAGTCTGATCCGGTCATATAGCCTGTACCAGCAGGGAAAATCGTCCCGGCTAGTGCTCACTGGACAAAGATTGATCGCAAATTGGTAAATCCTGAAGCGTTACGCAGAGCACAAGAGCCTTTCACCGAAGGCGATGGTCACGTCTTGGTACTCCGTGTAGTTACCAAAGCTGAGATCATAAAGCTCGCGGCTGATACGAAAACGATTCGCTCAGAGCGAGGTGGAGGTTCAGATGAAAAAGTAGAAGCAAAGCGTCAAGGCTCAACTCAAAAGATTGATTCTTTCCTGTATCGGCGCGGCACCAGATTGAGCAGGGACACACTCAAACCGCGAAACGACAGCAACAGAGCATCCAAACCATCAAGTGAACTTCCCGGCAGTGAAGTTAAGTCTGGCGACTCCGAGCTCGATGACTACGTCACTATGGATGACGAAGTTGATAACATTGACAAGACTGATAAGGATGGCGCTGATAGCACATCAGTAACGGTTACTGGATTCGCGGGAAGAGTCTGCACTTACGATACTCGCTTCGGGAACTATAGGTCTAGCACACCCAGAAGGAGTACTTACGTTCCCGGCGAATCTGCGCACACATGTGGCACTACAGTTCAAGTTCCGCCAATCGTACATGTACCATCAAGGGTCGCTCGCTCCACTCACTCCAGTCGATCCAGTCGGTTCAGCTATGCAAATAGCGGCTACAGTGGCAGCACTAGTCGCTTCAGTCGCTCCAGTCGATCGAGCTCTGCAGACAGCGGCTACGGCGGCAGTGTTAGAAGTTCTTCAGCATCCAGGAACAGCAAGACCAGCAGGAAAAGCAGAAAGTATACTCCACTTGACCGCACTGTCGCAGCAGTTCAGTTCTCTGATGGAAGTACGGAGCTTATGATATCTGGTGACTTTCCCTTCGTCGTCCCTGTTTCTCCTGGATGTGACTGTCCGCAGCAAGGACATATTGAAGAAGAGGTTGGACCTCGGGTAAACCGTTGCCTGGACCATTTAGCGGAAAGTTTGCCTTCACAATGGGAGAAGGTTCGACAAGAGCTCCCGGAGTCCTACAGGTGGGACATTGAATACGACCTCAGACTTGACAGTGGCAGCTGGACTTGTATGCCTTGTGAAGAAGAAAAGCCCGGAGACCTGCCTCTTTCAATCGCAGGAGTGCCTGTCGTGCTGCCAGTACAGTACCACTGGCCTCCAATTGGGGGCGTCAACCCTCCGCCAGACCCCAGATCATCGTTCCCCATTAACAGTCGGTCGGCATTGCCCTGGGAGGTGATAAGGGATATCTTTCTCACGTTTCCGGGCAGTGTGGGATTCTATCTACTCATCAACGATCTGTTGCAGATCATAGTGTCTGAAACATTCGACACAACGTGGGCAGCGTCACACTTGCCGCACCGATTCGGTGGCCTCAAAGTGTGCTACATTGATCAGACCTTAGAGCCTACGATGTTACCCTTTCAGGTGACAACTTCAGCAACGACTTCATCAAGGCATTCACAGCGTCATCGATTCTTCAGCTCTCACGGAGCATGCCAGGCCGCTCGAGCGTTGCATTTGAACGACCACATAGAAGCTCGCGTGGGCTCAATATCAAGGGAAAAGTACTCGGGCAGGATCGGACTAAAGGTTGCCAAGGAGGGATCGGCTAGGTTGTTGATGTCGACACATGTCATTGCTGAAGCAATATTGGGGAAGCCTTTCTTTGGACTTGGTAAGAATCGCGATCATAGCAAACGACTTGCTGAAGACTGGAACCAACTTGTCGAGATCTGGGCTGGTAATGCAAAGGTCAGTAGGTGAATCTGAAGCTTTCAAACCGTCTATCACACCTTGTTCAAGCTCATACTAATTCCTGTGTTAGATTGGGACCGTTGAGAAGATATACGATTCCGGTGCAGAAATATACCCCAATGGATACAACCATGACATCACCATGATCAGGCCAATCTCCGAGAACTTTATCACAGAGGTCAAATCGTCTGTTGATGGATTGGGATGGTTGTGTCGTGAAGCGTGGTCTCAGCTCCGTCAGCAGAGCCTAGCTCTCAAAATCCTCGGGGAATGGGAATCGCACCGCGTTACAAAATGCATGAAGTGCAACCTGCCGTCAGAAGCAAGCGTCGTCGGCGAAGGCATATTCCTCAATCAATGAGCCGCAGCTGGGGCGAAAGACGTCAAAGACCATGATGCATCGACATGGAGTAGACTGGTATCCCGCGCGGTGTTATACCGCACAAGTCCTGACTTTGACGTGCTGAATGGCTACAGCGGAATCGCAGTGTATGCTGATGGCCTCAGAGAGGATGGGACCCACGGTCCTGGCGTTGTTGGACTTCAAAGTTTTGTGCAAAAGAGTGGTCATCCACAAGGTTTCAACATGCCTGATGGTCCAGCCATGCAACAAAGATTGAAGACTGGACGCATCGCATTTTATGGTGCATTCCAAGTGCCAGATGAACTCCGGAGGAACTTCACCATTGTCTAATGGGTTATGACGGACTTTTGTTACTACTCGTATCCTGCAGGTCAGGCAAAGGACCCCACAACCTGCGCCACTCCAAGAAGGACTTGCACAATGGTCAAGAAAACCACGACCGTAGCGAAACTGTCAATGGTCAGAATAGAACCGATATTTCCGCGCACGACTTACAGAAATGTCCAGAACTGAACGGTATCCCTTCGATCGCGAAACAGAACCCATATGCTCCAAGGCCGGGACGTTTGTAGATGCTGCTCGAGCCTGACGATACGGGACCACAGGTGTGGAAAATCATCAGGCGTCCAGACTGGCATGGAGAGATTCGTCTTGAGTTCTTCGATCAGCGGGTCGTAATGACTGTGCCCGTAATCCTGGTCTGTCTTCGCCCTCCATCTACGCCGTGTTTGGGCACCAGCTGCTCGTTTGCAATGAGCAATGCAAACTTCCCGGTAGCGATGAGCAGAACAGAATAAACACCAGCAGAACTTTCGGATCCCCATCGCTGCTCCAAGCTTAACGTGCAGCGGCGACGCTGGCCAAGCGTTGAATAACATTGCGTACGACTCTTGAATTTCGAGCGCGAGTTCAGACACCCCAAGTGTTGGCGTGAGGACAACATCCAGGGCACAAGGCAGCGAAAAGACCTCCAAAACGTAGCGTCCACCTATCTTAGTGAGTAGCATGTGTCTGGAAATGTTGGTCGTCCAGGAAATATCGACGGCGCTGAGAAGGTTCGATCTGAAGGCATTGAGCTTTACCGTTTTTATGGATAGCGCTTCCGAAGTATCAAGATCTTCTAAACGTTGTTGTGGGAAGGCTATAGAGGACGTGGCTCAGTATGATGTCATATGATTTGTATGGAGGGACGGCTTACAGTTCGAGGAAGATTGAAGCTGTTTCGACGACTGCAAGACGAGGCTTTGGGCTGTAGATGGACTCAATACACCAGCTGCGCTTGAAAGCAGCGACAACATCCTCAGCAACACATCGTGCCCACTTGTGGACTTCTGATCCCATTGACCACCAGGTAGCAACCCACTGCCATGAACAAGCCCAACCACATTCTCCTCGAACGGATCCATTGACCCGTCGGTAAAGGTATCGTAAGCTGCTGTTACTCTTCTGGACCCGCACCTTTGTTGAAAAGAGGACAGCATTGTTACCCACGTCCCTATCAAGCACATGACAGTATCTTCCACATGTTGTCTTCTCATGGTATCGCCGGCGAGTGTGTCTGAAAACACGTCCCGAAACCCAGCAAGTGTGAGCTTATCTATAAGGATCTTGATGCTGCCACTTTCCTCAATCGCGTCACCGGCCTCGAAATATTTGACTACGTCTATGAAGAGCGCCAGAAGATCGTCTCGGCCCTCTTCGCCATAGCTCTTTATGATGTACGTAAGGTATGGCTCGGCGGTTGCGCTCGCAGGGTATTCGTGATAGCCCAAGGCGTGGGCAAGCCTCGTTCTTAGATCGTCGGATTGAGTGAATGCCTTCAAGGACATGTTTTGGCCTTCAAAGGGGTTGCACAAGCGACACCAGACATCTGTAATTCTTGAAGCACGGCGAGCGGTAGGTCAATTGAGCAAATGGCGTGTGAGTCGAAGTCATCGCCAAAGCGAGCTTCAGGAGGCTTCCGTTTTATCCGATCCCCCGCCAGGCTGAGGCGGTGCTGCATGTGCATATTAAGCTGCAGGAAGGACAGCGCAGTGGTGGCAGGCGAAAGCGCCAGCCGAAGCTCGGGACGCGGAGCTTGCGCCAATAGCTACATGTAACCACTCGAAGGTGTCAATCAGCTTCCAACGCTCTCATCCATCCACCTCATCAAAGCCTTCGCATTCAAGGCTATAAAATTCACAGTAGATGAGACGTTCTCATGCGCTTTCGATGAGAGCTCCTCCACAAATGTCAATTGCACAACGATTTCCATAATCCACACAACTCCATCAGCACTTGGCATCCTAGCATGCTCTGTCCATCGGACCGGTTCTCGCTACCAGTATTGTTGGAAGAGCCTCGCTGCATACTTGTCAGACACGCAACAGGCATAATGCGCCTGCGTTCTGAGCCCGGGTACAAAGTTGCAGGCGTGGAGAGCGCTCTCTACGACCGATACATGGGTAGTGCTTGCTCTCAACGTCATGAACCGAGTCCTTCTCAACACCAAGAACTATCAGAGGGCGCGATTTGACCGGTCTATTGGTATGTGGTCATGCGATACACACGGACGTCAATGGCCATCCAAGTGCCGGCGAAAGTGTGTGGTCTGGCTTTGATGCACTATCATTGTGACGACGTGCGTCTAGCATGTCCAGGTGTGGCTCATTGCCTGATGCTCAGCCACACACAATGCAGAAATGATCGTACCTTCTGCAGTGAACCCGGCGATGGCACAATAACCTGTAGTGGCGTCAAGTGCAGTCAGGTAAGGCTGAGGCGCAGCTCAGAAAGGCGCGGAGTTGACGCTGACACGCGAATCGGAGTTGCAACGGCACTACCGGAGCTCGGACACGACTCGGATCTGATAAGCACTTGCTTGTTCGAGCTCCCGATGCCTTGCAGAGGACCAATAGATATTGCTTTCGCTCTTTTTATTCGTTTCAATGAGACTGAGGGCGCCAGGCAACCACGCTAATTTACTATGGCAATCTCTCATTCCTTCCATCTAGCATTCTTACATAAATGCGAGACCGCCCTTCCACTCTGAGGCAGATCAGAAGTTTGACAGCAGCTGTGAATTTGTGAAATGTCTCCAAACAACCATCAGAAGATCGAACACGAGGCGGCACTCGCACCAGACCTCGAGCTCGCCATACTCCCAGCTAAGGCTCAGACCCAACCACCGACCCAGCCTGCTAAGGTACCCAATCCCTTCCTGGTGACTTTCTCTACTCCTGACCCAAGGAACCCCAAAGACTGGCCAACTCGCACCAAAAGGGCAGTCACCGATGTTCTCAGCGCCACCGGCTTTAACCGAATCATGGTGTCCACTATCATGGCACCTGCGCTAACCATCATAGCCATTGAACTACACATGTCGCACATTGAGTCTGTGATGGCGCTCTCAATCTACCTCCTTGCCACTGCTTTTGGTCCGTTGGTCATTGGGCCGCTGAGTGAGGTATATGGGAGGGAGGAGATCCTGCATGCAAGCAACATCTGGTTCTTGGTCTGGAATATCGTCTGTGGGTTTGCGAAAACAAAAGAGGTGCTCATCGCAGCGAGGTTTTTGGCAGGGTTCGGCGCGAGCAGCATTTACGCGTTGGCTGCGGGCGTGTTGGGCGATATTTGGAGACCGGAGCAAAGAGGCAAGAGCTTGGGGGTGTACCTGCTCATACCACTGTTGGGTGCTGCTGTTGGTAAGTTGGCCTTACTGCAAGAGGTTGAGAATCGAAGTTTACAACAGCAGGGCCGATCATCGGTGGTTTTATGGCCGGTCGAACCACTTGGCGTTGGATGTTTTGGTCGACCTCAATCTTCCACACTGTCATGATTGCAGTGTCAATCACTGCTTTCAAAGAAACCTACGCACCTGTTATTCTGGCTCGCCGCGCAAGAAAGCTGCGCAAGACTACTGGTGATGCACGATTTCACACCGAACACGAGCGACTGAGCGCTGATAAGTCAGTCTTGTCGATCCTCAGCAAGGCGTTGACCCGGCCTCTTCGACTGCTCTTCTTCCACCCAATCATCATTATCGCCCAACCTGGCTTTCGACTATGGTGTCCTATACATTGTCTTGACCAGCTTCGCCCAGCTTTGGACGGACTACTACCACATCCCGGTCGAGATGAGCGGATTGCACTACCTTGCAGTGGCACTTGGCGAGTTGGTAGGTGCACAGGTCGGAGCGCCAATGATAGATCGTTTCTATCGCTGGAAGCAATCACAGCATCCGGGTCGTGACCTGGCTCCGGAGTATCGACTTCCCATTATCTTTCCTGGAGCACTGCTTGCTCCCGTGGGTCTTTTCATCTACGGCTGGACAGCCGAGTATCGAGTCCATTGGGTCGCAGTCGATATCGGCGTGTTCATCGCCATGTTCGGATCACAGATATCTGGGATGGCGTGGCAAGCATACATCATGGATGCTTATGCTGATCACACCAGCAGCGCAAGGGCCGCCACGCAGTTCTCGGCAAGCTTGACTGCGTTTCTGTTTCCACTCTTTGTCCCGGCTATGTACCGAGCTATGGGGTACGGGTGGGGACATACAGCGATGGCATTTGCCTCCTTCATACTCGCAGTGCCAGGTCCAATCGCTCTGTGGCATTATGGCTTAGGACTGCGAGCCCACGCGAAGTCAACTTACTGATCATGCGCAACGCCCGTACTGGTACTTTGAATGAAAGCCATGTGGAGGGATACCGGATGTCGGTATTCTGAGCAGGAGTCAAGCGTCAATGGGGCAGGGCAGGAGCTGCAGTCATGCGTGCCAATCGCGTAATCGCTGTTGTAAATGTGCACAAGGTTTACAAGATCTGCATTGTGTCTCTTTGACTGAAACAGTGTATAATTTGAGCGCCCATCGCAAAATCAATGGTGAGAAAGAAAGTGTTCGAGTGCGAGTGCGAACCACTTCGCTTTCGCAAAGTATGCTGACGTCACCTGACACTAGCCGGACGAAGTTAGTGCATCTCGCGTATACGTACTCGGCTATGTTCCATATACGATGAATGCTACAGCGTTCCCTACTGTCGTTGCACCTGCAATCTACCAACCCATCTGTGCCCCAAGCTATCACGTCAGCCAGCAACGGCTATGCGTTGATTGGCTACCTGAAGCCACGAAATAGAAGCTTCGAGGCGCTAGAGATCACTGATCTTCTGGATCGACAGCGTATTTTCCGGGAAGGTGTAGCTGCAGCAGTGCTGAAGTACCATGCATGCGGGCTCTTGGAACAACTGTGCGTGGTCTCAACTACTGGCGGTTGACTAAGTCCCATCAAGACTGGGAAGGGAGATGTTACGCGTATACTGTACAAACCATGGCGGAAGGTCTTGGTGCACAGAACTGCAGAGGACGTAATGGTATAAGAAGACCTCACTACGTCTCCTCACCACCGACAAGCAATTGAACCTGTCATCAGATACCACAGTGTTCGTCAAGACTACCTCAATCATAGTATCGTCTTGTGTTAGCCCACTTTTTCACATCATGAGGCAGAACGTCCTCCTCCTAGCAGCAACTGCCTCTCTTGCGTCCGGAAGCCCACAGTACAGCACGTCGACCAATCCACATGAATGGATCCCGGGCGGCCCCGACGACTGTAAGCCCTCCTACTATCGCCCCTTGACACCACTAACACCCTCCAGTCCGCGGTCCCTGCCCCATGCTCAACACCCTTACAAACCACGGCTTCCTCCCCCGCGACGGTCGCAACTTCACCAAAGCCAACATCGTTAAAGGTCTTGGCGACGGCCTAAACTTCGACGCCACGCTCGCAGGCATAATGTGAGAACAAGCTATCATCGCCAACCCCACACCAAACGCTACCTTCTTCACGCTCGAGCAGCTCAATGTGCACAATGTCTTGGAACACGATGCCAGTCTGCCCCGCTCTGATGCGGCGTTTGGAAATAATCATTAGTTTAATCAGACGGTGTTTGATACGAGTAAGGCGTGGTGGACGGTTGAGACGGTCACGGCGAAGCAGTTGGCGCATAGTAAGATTTATAGGCAGTTGGTGAGTCGTGCGGAGAATGCGAATTACGCGTTTACTGCGTCAACGGAGGAGTTCAGCTTGGGCGAGGTGGCGGCGCCGATCATTGCGTTCGGGGATACGGATGTTGGGACTGTGAAGAGGGATCTGGTGGTGTATTTCTTCGGTAAGCCATTGTTTGATTATAGTATGATGTTCCGCTGACATGTGAACAGAGAATGAGCGCCTGCCTACGGAGCTGGGCTGGTCGAAGAAAAACACTTCGATCACGCTGGAGACCATATTGGGCACGACTGCTATCGTTCGCAATGCAACGAGCTTGTTAACCGGCGGTGCGGCTGCACCAGCAGACCCGCACAAGAGAAGGGACTTGCACAGTGGGTTCTTTTGAGCATAGGAGAAGTAACACATGTGATCCAGACAGGTCGCATCTTTTGATGTGACGGTGGAGAATTTGCGTTGTTCTATCATTGCTTGTGATGCTCTGAGCATCTCTTAGCCAATTCGGCGAGTCACAGTCAGTCTTTCAGACCTCTCAGACAGCTCTCACCCAATGTGGGCACCTTAAGCTGCTACATGGAATATGAATCCTTTCATGATCAAGTCGTGCATCATTGATCATGTGTCAATGTTGCGGACCCGCACTGCCTTGCGTCGTAGACGACCTGCGTCATGACACATAGCCCGAAAACACCCGAGAAATCGATATGAAGGTTGAAGAAGAGCACTGTAAACCATACTGGCGCTAGCATTCGCTTGCGTAAAATAGAAATGGGGTATCACTGCTGTTGGACAAGAAAGAAGATGGAAGCGTGATGCCTGCGGGTCGTTAGCCTACGCTGCACATTGGGAAATCCTGATCTTGAATACCTTATCTTCTTGAGCTTGCCTCGGCGGTGGTACTGCTCGATCTCGACGCGGCGCTCTGTGGCGCTGATGGCGACGAGGTGGTCGCGTGGGAAGAGAATCTGGGTGTTGGTGGGCTGGATGCAAGAGGCGATCTTATCGAGTTTGTCGACAATGGCGCAGGTCTTGAAGCTGCGGTCTTGAGGAAGACGCGGGCGGGCGGGAATTGGCTGACGGGAGGCATTGTGGTGTGATAATGTTGTGTTGTATCTTGGTGATGGCTTCGTTGTGCGGACTTTCAGATGTCGCAATGAGTCAGTTGACTGCAATTGAGGAACTTCGAAAGCTTGAAGAGGCAAAGAGCTTTAGTTGCGTTTGTTATGGTGCAATTAGACGCGGGAGCCATTGATCTTATACAGGCTTGAAGAGTCACGAGCAACTTGCCGAGGCGGGGAGTCACACACCTGTAACGTTGCCGTTTCGGGCAATCAGGCGATGCTCTCGCGAGGTCATTTCAGCTCACGGAAATGTCTCCGGACCGAGCCGGCGATTCGTTTTCGTGGACATCGAGGTTCACGAGGGTTGATGCAGTAGCGCGACTTGATCGCATCGAGCAGACGCGATGTTGGTCCTTCTCGACAAGCTTCCCTTTGCTCCGAGGACGTTGACGATGAACGCGCTGCCCCGAGCATAGATGCCCGCGTGCCTCAGGCTGCACGACCTGACTATCAATGCGCGTCTCTGATTGAGCGCTAAGGCATCGAACTGCGTGACAAGTGTGGGATCTCTGGACGTTTGGTGTTGTGCATGTTTGATGGGGGCTCCACAACGGCCATGGCGGTTCTGGGCGGGGGATGAATGTGGGGTGGTGTGCGCAAGCCTAATGCTAGAGATCGACAAGGATCTGATCTCCCAGAACTTGAACGTGGTGTTGAGTGGAGTGGTAGGATCGTCGTGTAAAAAGATGCCGAGGTTCTCAAAATTCTGGTAAGTGTCTGAGTATGAAGTCATGGAAAGCGCTTTCCTGCAGCATTACGAAACACAGACGATAATTGTGCACAATCGTAGCGCGTCCAACGCGCTTTGCGCGCTGAACAATCAGTCCCTTCGATGTATGCATGCTTTTGCGCAAGGTGCGTGGGATGCCCCAAACGAGATCTTGGCTGCGGGCTGAGTCGTCTGACAGGCCGCTTGAGAGCTGTCGCAGTCTCAACTCTCGAAGTTGCAACAACGAAAAGCCATCAACGGTCTCGGAGACGCGTCTCGACAAGCTCGCCACAGCTGCCAAGCAGCTTCAGGTCTTTGTTTCGACACATTTCTCCTGCCGCAGGTGAACCAAACTCTCGGTTGTTTATGCTTGGACGTGCGGGTATTTCTGCTGCGTTCCGTCCGCAGAGCCCCACGCTTGGCTGTCACATGCTGAATACCAGTGGACTGCTTGCCATGAATGAAGAGACGCAAAAGAAATTGGAGGTATCGGCTAACGTGCAGCGGGGTGCGGTTGTGGTAGTGGAGGGCAGGGAAGCACAGTGATCCTGAGGAACTCAGCCTCTCGAGGTGGCAGGAAAGTTGAGCGTTCATTCGACTTGCAGACTTCAGCACTCAAACATCGCATCTAAGTTTGATAAGGTATGCTGCCATCCAAGATAAGCGCCCGTGAGCACTCGAATATGGACCCAATCAAAGAAACTGTGGATGACAGCCAGTCACCCACGGCCGTTGCCCAGCGCACATCCAGCACCCTCTACCCGACCAGCCTGCCCGCAGACGACATCAGACTACTCACTGTCCTGCCATCTGACAACTTCGACGCACCCGTGGAGTGTGAGTTACATCAATTCCCCAGTTCTACTGCGCCGGAGTACGAATGGCTGTTTTATGCATGGGGCGACGCAATAGACCAAACTGCAGTGACATGTAACGGAATCGGCGTCACTGTCCCAGCTAACCTTCGCAACGCCTTGAAAAGGATTCGCAACCTTCCAGTATCTAAAACGATATGGGTAAGCGCACTGTGCTTGAACTAATCTGATGTCGGGGAGAAGAACATCCACATACCTCTTATGGGTCGCGTCTACTCGCAGGCTACCAACACGGTCATCTTCCTTGGAGAAACGAGTGATGAGGAGGCCGCCGCAGCTGCACACGGGATCATGGCTATATCCGATATGCTTGATGCCCTTAGGGCTGAGGCAGGTATCGCCAGGGGCGACTTCGGCGATGATCTTATGGACATATTGAAGGGCAAAGTACCGAAACATCCTCGTATCGATGTGTCTTGGGGCGCTGTAGAGGCCTTCTTTGATGCACGATGGTTCAAGCGCATATGGTGCGTCCAGGAAATGGTTTTGGCCCGCGATACGCTACGACCCTCATACGCCATATATGGCGATGCTCGATTGCAGCATCGTTCCATCAACAAGGTCGGAAATTGCTTGTATATTGGGATGGATATGGGCAGTCCGTTTGGCGTAGGCGTCAACCTTTCTAGCTGTGTCGGCGGCTTTCAATGTCTCAGTGGTGATGAGCAGCTTGAAAACCCTCTTTCCAAATATCTGGACGCTCTGAAGTTTCACAAAGCCACTGATCCCCACGACATGGTGTATGGAATGCTTGGGGTGTTACGCCAACATAGCAACTTCGACACTGCGGACATCGTCGTAGACTACGCAAAGTCAATAGACGAGGTATACACCGATGCTGCTGCTGCGATCACAAAGCAGGGCCAAGATCTTAGGGTGTTGGACGAGATATCCCATCTGGAATTGGAGGAGTGTGATTCTCCGTTTCCTTCATGGGTTCCGAGATGGGATCGAGGCCGTGAGAATAGAAATCTGCCTTCGAGTGTTAAGGAGAAATACAAGGTGAAGTTCGCCGGAAGCTCAATGGGTCCCAAAGTCGATGGACGGAAATTGCTGCTTTACGGGACGAGAGATGGGAAGGTCACTGACAATTCACCTTTGTTAAACGTCGGCCTAGACACCTCGATCTCGCAATGCTGGCCAAACGTTGTAGAGACCCTTGGAGATCGCGAACAGTGCTAGACGATGGCTCGAACACTGTCCACTGGATATGCAGTCTTCCCTGAAAGCTTCTCCGATGTCTCTACTGAAGTTAGAACCCAATTTCTTTCAGACTTCTGCGACTTTCTCCACAAAAGACAGCACAAATATGTCAATCGTTCTGCAGTACCCTGTCTTGCATACAAACTGACTGTTGATGGCAATAAGTACATTGGCTCGCGAGGGCGATACACACAAAATCTTGCATACGCTCATGAAAGTAGAGTGCTGCTCCAAATGGCAGATGGTCATTACGGTCTTGGTCCCGACTGCTCACAAAAAATAAGACGTCATAGTATCGCTGCTGGGAGGTTCTAGCCCGTACGCGCTTCGTCAAAAGGGAGAAGAGTGGTGCTACCTCGGCCCTGTCTATGTAGACGGGCTCATGGACGGCAAGTACTTCGGGCAGTACCTCAGTATGCCCGTGCAACAGCTCGACATTGTATGATGTTCGAGCTTGAGGAAAAAAGATGATCATTCAAGATGTGTGGTGATATAGATCTACCTCAAGAAGAAGAGCATTCATACTTTGCAGTCCACTTGCCACCTGGTAGCCCATCGAGCGTGACCGGGCCGGCGTCAACGGCCTGCACTTCGACCAGCACATCCTCGAAGTTGCTATTCTGCTCCTCCAAAAGCACTTGCCCGACGCAGCCCAGCTCAGGCAACTTCACCTCACCACTCGTACCCTGCGGCGCCTTGAACTCCATGGTCCAAGCACCATCATCATCGATCTGCGTCTTCGCGGAGAAGAACCCAACATCAGTACTGAACCCCGCATCAGCAGTCTTCAAATCACCCAGCGAAGGAGCAATACGCCACGTCCTCCCTCCAGCGCTCAGAAGCTGGATGCCAGCAACATAAAATGTTAGAGAAGATGTTGGCCCCGTCGCCCAACCATGCGCATGCGAGATCCTCGCGTCGTTGAGATATGGCGCGTAGTGCAGCTCGCCAGTCGTCGAGTACCCCTCGATGAACGTCGAGTTAGTCATGCGTGGATCGTCGAGCATGAAACCCCACTGCAATCTCATGAGACCCAGAGCAGCAGTCGTGTTCTCGGCGAGGAAGTGTGTCTGCAGTTCGAAGCCGGAGATGAAGGGCGAGATGGCATCTGCGGCTTCGAGTGCGGGAGCACCGTAGGGTGTCCATCTGTCTGCAAGGGCGGAGGAGATGCGTTGGGCTTGCGTAGAGTTGACGGTCAAGTTTGCGACGACGGCCCAGGAGTTGCCATCTTGAGGCATCAGTGTTGTGGTCTCGTTGTCGATGTACATACCAGCCTCGTCGTTCCAGAGGAGCTCGTTGGCAGAGGTCTTGATGCGCTCTGCGATCGTAGTCCAGTTCGATGTTGAGGCGGTGTCATTGAGAGCGGCGGCGAGTTCGATACCGTGGTTGATGGTGTAGTAGAGGATGGCGTTGGCTTCGATGTTGTGTCCGCCCATGCCAAAACGTAGCCAGTCGGCACCAGAAGTGACATTCATCATTCCAGAAGAGTCGATGTAGCTTAAGGACCAGGAGAGGGCAAGCTTCCACTGGTTCCATAAAGACTGGAGATAGGCGATGTCACCAGTATAGAGATAGTGATCCGCGACACCTATCAAGGTATAAAGATGATACGTGAATGAGACAACGCTTGGAAACGGTCGACCGGCGTACGGGAGGACTCCACTTGATCCTTGGAGGTCAAACAGAGAGTTCAAGGAGTTTTCGATCGAGATCACATCGTTGGTGGAGACGACAACACCTGGGACGGCGATAGCCATATCTGAATTCAGGTCAGCTTTGATCTATGCTGTGTTCATGCAACGTCAGAGCTTACCGCCCGCCCACACAAGCCGGTCTCGCTTGGCGCCATCGACCAGAGACGAAGTGCCGTTCGTGATTGTGGTATTGTAGTACCATGTTACGTTGGTGGCATCAGAGACGGACGAGTTGATTTCGCGGATGTGGATCAATGCGTCGCCGTGAGTAGGGTCAATAGTGCAGAGTTGATTCGTGTATGCACCAGCGTACCATACACGATTTAGCAACTCGTCTGTGGCTTATTAGCAACCATCTCAATTACCCAGTTCCGTCCACATACCATCGCAGTGGAAGTATCCAGTGTAATTCGCAATCGCGTCGTCTTCCCAATGCGGCATCGCAGTGTAGTGTACCTCAGCGCTCGTAACTTCGACAGTACCAGTCGAGTTGTGCACCAGCGTCATGTACCTGAAGCCACCCCTCTCCTTTTCTCGTGGCGCAGTGTAGCGTCCCGGTGCGGTGACATAGAACCATAGCGTCTCATCCTTGCCAGCGTCGGCCGTCGCATCAGAGGACGCGTTTGAGACCCAGTATGAGCTCTCTGAGAAGGTGACGCCAATGTACTGCGACGAGTCTGAGACCGAGCCGACGTTCAAGGATACAACGCCGGCAATGTTGATGCCAAAGTCATAGGATGTGGCTGCATTGCCGTCGAAGACCGAGCTGCCGTTCGAACTTGTAAGAGACTCAGGGTTGCTGACAGAGCCATTGGTGTTGTGTACAGCGGCTGGATGCAGAGTCCTTGATCTTGGTGCCAGAATGTATTCGTCGTATGGAATTGCTATTGCAGACGCAATCAGCGCCGCCTTGGACAAGATTGATGACACCTTCATCTTGCAACAGCCGAAAAATTCCTGCAGAGCCAGATGAGCCTTCTCATTTGTACTATATAGCTGACATGCATTGCAGGCTCGTGCGTCAGACATGTTGCCATCCTGAACTGCCGCACTCCCAATGCGTGACGCTGTCGGACTAACAGACACCGAAATGACGTCGTGGAGGGTTTTCTAGCGTGTTGTCAATCTCGAGATTGTGGGGAAGCGGGGACGACCTGGAGTGCTGATCGCTGTGATAGGCTACGTTCTAACAGCCTTGCTGAGTCGACAACGATGGCTCGAGCTAAGATATCGGGCCGTTAAAGTAGGATCTTTGAGAGACGAATCACCGGACGACAAAGCCGGCATGCTGGGGCAAGGATCTTGGCGGCCCGGCCGGAGATAATGTCCCAGTGCCGACGTTGAGGACGTTGGGTGCCTCAGAAGAGGTACTTGAGGTCTTGATCGTTCAATACAGTCATATTGATGATCTCGTGCGTCGAGGCGAGACCGAAATGGAATGACTAGATTGACGAGCACTCTCCACTAATTCTGCGAACCTGGCTTTTGTGAGCTCACGACACAGAGCAGTTCAATCTTTTTCAAGATACGGAGTTGCTCAGTTCGAGCGCTTTTCCAGAGCGGGTGAGCCATAATCATATGCTGCGTTCCTGCTCGTATCTGTGAAAGAAGTTTCGTCAAATGGTCCAGGACACCTCGTCAGTCCCTGAGGTTTGACCACGGTCATACAGAGGATCATCGGAGGTGAATTTTCATCCCTTCTCGCAGTTGATGCCCTGTCGAAATAAATCTTAGTGTTATCAGGAAATCCTAGTGGACGTCCATTGGTCCCTTCGGCCGCCATGATATGCACCCTGTAGTGATCCATCTTGATGCTCCGAATCTCGTTCAGGTTATGGGCGAGGTAGCCGTGCACCTGGGCCACGAAGTGATCAATTGTGATGAGACAATTGTCTTCGCTATTGATTACAAGAGCGGCCGGAGACGATGATTGAAATCTCCATCAATGCCTTCCTTGTTTCACTCTGCCTCTAGGTCTTCTCTTTGCAAGCACTCTTCGATGGACACTTCAATGCGACTGAGCGGCGGCTTAGCAACAGGGTCGTTGGCAAAGGCATGGCACGATAGCGGAGCGGTCGTAGTCTGACCGTAAGGAGCGGTTGTAATTTCGATCTCGCGTAATGGCGCACGAACTTTCCAACGGAGGCGACAGAAAAGGTCTAGGCGTACTTGATTGTTCAGCTGCATGTTGACCATTTTTGACCTGCTGAAGGTGCTGAGGGAAGAGTCCATGAGAATGTATTTTGTCTGACACGTGTCTGGCTTTCAAGACAGGTGGACTGCGGCGCAGTCAATAAGATAAAGCATGCACCAAAACCAACGCATTTTGCCGGAGAACAAGGCATTCCGCGCAGCCGGTCGACGTAGTCCAATGACGTTCTCGTGTTGTGTAGGAGCCGTCCTCGTGGTGCTTGTGGCCATGGTGTGTGCGGTCGCAAGCTGCGAGGAGACGGATCTACGCCCAAGTCCGAGTGACGCGCTAAATGTCGCGCATCTTCGCACTTTCAAATTTATCAGCCAACAACAGCAATGGGTACCTATTCAAAGTCCGGTCGTAGTGCAGCCAACGAAGCACTTTTTACTGAGGGTAAGAGTGCGGTAGGCACGTGAGGACGCGCCGATTTGGCGGTACAAAAAGTGGGGTCAAACAACGCTAGCGGCTCGCCCCTCCCGATTCCACCTCAGCTCACTCGAGCGCGTCCTCACTTCTCCATAGTTGCATCATGGCTTCAGCAGACATCGAGCACGACAACACAGAACTCCCAGCATGGCTTGCGGACCACCCGACCATCGACTGGAACTCGGATGATGTCGACGCATTGATCACATCCATTGATGCTAGCCAAAGCCCGCAGTCGCCTGCATTGCCTCACTTACCTGCCGAGCTGCTCTTACTCATCTTGGAGCATGTCCCAGTTGCGTACTTACTCGACTGGCGGCTTGTTTGTCGGGGTTTTCGCGATGCAATTGATGGACCTATCATGTATCATCAGCTCCACCGCTTGCAGATCATTGGGTATCTGGGACCGAGATCGCTTCCAGGTATGAGAGTTCTGGGGCATTCTGAGTACGAGCAATTACACCTGATGCCCACACATTTACAATCGATGAACGATGGACCACCTCTACCAGATGTGCAGCAAAGTTCCCAACCTTCGTGGGCGATCACTCACGCAGTTTTCAGGATGCGCTATGCCTGGTTTGCAGCGCACAAGGCACTCAACGCCCCGAGATCGAAGTCGAGCATGCTATCTCAGATATCGCTATGTCGGACTGATCAGGCATATGGCACGTTGACTTGGATAATCAAGCTCGATACAGCAGTCCTCGACTTGGACCTACCTCTTGAGCCGCACAGGCGGAACTTCGATTTCGACGTCGATATCAAGACATATACCTTGCGCGTGCAGTGGAAGGCAATGTTGTTTCGCTTTCTTCGAACTGAGCGAGCTCTCCGACTCCTGATGGACAAGAAGCAAAACTCGGCGTTCACATTCAGTCATGCGGAAGACTGTCTCCGCTATATCAGACGGCAAGGACTGCAGGCAGCACTCGACATGGACAGCAAGGTTGACCGGCACATCAAGTGGTCTCTGCGCCTACTTCGGCCGCTCTGGGGCATTGGTGGCCATCGGGACCCTTCAACACTGGATCCTGCCGAAGCTGATGCCGTAAGGGTTCTGCTACTCTTACGTCGCGAAGCATCCCTGAACACCTCTCAAATCAGGCACCTGTATCAGTTGGCCAAGGACTACAATGCCATGGTAAAATCCGTGGATAGTTTGGCGCAGTCATTCAAGGACCTCAAGCAGCAGCTGGTGATGCCTGGCCACTCCAGGGTCCACGAAATTGACGTCAGCAGCCACAATCAACTCTCCGTCAACCCAATATCGTGGTCTGATGAGTTGAGAACAGATGTCGAGACGCGGGTTCAAAAGTGGAAGGCAACGCAACGTTTGGTCGAACAGATGCAGGCGTTAATGGTCACGTCACACGAGGCACTCTCGGTGCCTGAGGATGCTTTTGATGCGCGGGACTCCGAATTTTGAGCTCCACATCCGCGAACTGATGCCATTCTCATGTTAGTATCTCCAATATGGACGGACCCATATGTGACATATACCATTTGAGTATCAAACATGACCAGGTGTATTGATCATATTTCCTAACTGCATTCCCAAAAACCCTTTGATCAGAGCTTCTATGATAGTCATGACTTGATCTCTAACCATTCAGGCTGGTTCTGAGGGAACGATGTCGCTCCAGGCTTCGGCAGATGATCAAACAAGCCACCCTTGAGAATGATCTTCGGCGCATCCATAGCCAGCAGAGATCCTACAGGGCTTCATAATGTTAGTCACAATCTTCCCGAGCATCGTGGTATTGACTCACCAGCCACAGTTACCGCAGAACTGACGGTAGATCGTGTTTCCGGATGTGGTGTCGCTGTCCGTGTAGGTCTTGAGCGCACCCTTGGCATCGTCAATCTTGACCTGATCCCTGTTGTAGAAGTACACAATCGATCCTGGTGTCGAGCCTGCGCGGCGACAGTTCCCACTGCTCTGTCAGCGCGACTCTGTGGGCATCCAGACATGACAGTGGCGTACCAGTAACAGATAGCTGATTCCTTCGGAATCTCCGGGATGGAGATCTTGATGCTGCCGCAATTGCAACGTCCTTCTGGCATTCTGGCGATATCTGCTGTTTTGTGGAAAATCTTGGAATGGAGTGGGTTTGAAGCCGGGACGCTCGAAATCATAGAGTTTATGAGCTGAAGACACACGGCGTCGCTAATGACGCAGTGGGACCAGTGGAGAGCGGCGCGGGGCACATTCCGCGCCTCGGCTACATAGTGATGGGTCGAGTCGTGGTTGACCGCGAACAATTGACCACCTGGATGAACGCATCCGCAGGAAGACTCGTTTTTATGGCGTCAGCGCCGTTACAGGCCTCGTCAATGTCAGATAGACTGCTAAGAATTTACTCTGGACTCAGCCCAGCGGCTTTGGTAAAGCATCAGCTATTGCCACTGAGTCGGACTTCATGCAAATCATGTCGCAGAATGGAAGTTAATGGGAGAGGAGAGTGAAGGAGGTTTGCTCGCGAGTGGGTGTCAGATCACGATTCGGTGGCAATGTTCGGAAAAGGTTAAGCGCGACATGCAAGTGCTCTCTCTTAGTAGTGAGCACAGCTGTAATATACCCAGCTGTTGGTTCCGCTCTACATATGGCGATTATGCCAAGTACTACTAGGTCGATCATATTCGCAAAATACATGACGAATTGACAGAACGCAGACGATGCTGTGCACCCCGGCACTGTATTTCAGGCAGTGTCAACCCTCGTGGGATCGCAGATCTTGACAAGCAACTCCGCCACCCGAAAAGGTTTGGGGCAGTACCGAGTCCATACCAGCTTCAATCGCCTTTGCTATTTGCTCCGCTCTTGCATTCGCAGTGATACCGATGATCAAGCCTTGCTGAGCCTCGGTACTTCTGAAAGTCTTGGTAGCCTGGATGCCATCAGCCACCGGCATCTCCCAATCCATTAAGATGCAATCGACATGGGGTAGGTTGACAACTGGCGGTAAGCTTTCGTACTTGACAGGCTGTTTATGCAGCTGAAGGATGGCGTCAACAGCTTCGCGGCCGTGACTGCTGAGCTCCACGACATGTCCTGCCCTTTTTAGGTCTGATTCAGAACACTGTCCTCGACTAACAGGATGTTGTAGCTCTTGGGCGCTTGTGAATTGGTCGATACCTGCTTGCAGCTGATGCTCGGTGCCCTAGAGATCCGCGTTCTTGTTGACGATGCAGAGCGTCGACAAACTCTTTGGCGATGTCTGCGTCTCCGAACGACGGAGTTTTGCATAAATGCTTCCGATGCTTACTGCAGATTCGATACCTGTGCAGCCGCCTTGCATCTCAGTCAGCTCCCGGGAGATGTATAAACCGAGCCCGGAACCACCATATCTAATATGCGTTCTTCTATCTGCTTGCTCGAACTTCGTGGAGAAACATTCAAGCGCCGTCGAAGGGATGCCTTCGCCAGTGTCTGTAAAAGCAAAGCAAACGTATTCGACTGGATCGTGTCGTATTCAGGATCTGATCTTGTGTCAAGTCGGGGCGCGAGGTCTTAGTGCAGTACAATTTGAAGTTGTGTCCAAAGAGGCCTGCCATCAGAGGAGTGAGACTTGATCCCTGGCGAACACAGATGGTCGTGTGCAATTGTGTCTTAGTGAACTTGAGAGCATTTGTCATCATGTTCACATGAACCTGTAATAACCTGGAGGCATCCTGTTGAAAAAGGTAATACTCTTGATAGAGTCCGCAGTGTCGATTATCGTATGCATCTGGATCTTATTGACTTCAAACTCTGCTTTAAACATCTGCGAAGTTTAATCGATGAGATCCTCTATCTGGAATGTCGAAGGACTGATGATAGGTAGCTTTGAATCGAGTTTCCCAAGAGTCAGGATGTCGTCAATGATGCGCCTTTGATGCGCAGCGCAGAACAGTAGCGATTTCGCCGCTTCTGCGTTTGAGCTGATTAAATATCTTAGCGACCGGGGATCGTTGTATTTCTCTGCATCTTGTAGCGATAATATAATACCATCAGCGGATTGAGTGGTAGCGGATAACGGATTCCGCATCTCGTGCGACGTGATGTCGATGAACTCCTCTTGTATCCGTCTTTCTTTCCGAGCCAATCTCGCGTTACGAAGCTGCAACTTTTCGGCCTATTTAAGGTGAGATATATCCGTTATGGAACCGGTCAGCGAGTAGATTGTTCCGTCATGATTGAAGTTCGGCGAAGCGGAGTACAGTACCCAACATGGCTCCACCGGGGCCTGAGATCCAGGATCTGATCCAGGTGGTATCCAGTCCCTTCTCAAACGCAGGCTGTCCGAGATTTCAACTCCTTGCAGGAGTGCCTCTCCCATCTTTTTATTCGCACAATCATGGTTTTCGAGGAGGATGTGGTTGACCTAAACAAAAGATTCCTTGTTGCGCTGTCCATGCGGAACACCCATGACCTCAAAAATTGATTGTTCGCCCATTGCAATGTTCCATCCATAGCGAGCTCGTAGATTCCAACTGGTACGCTTTCAGCCATCTTACTGGCACGTCTCTTGCTTTCGCTCAATTCCGTGGTCAATTCTCTCTCTCCGCTGTAGCTCTTTCCGAAAAGTCGTTCTTGTGACCGTATCGTTCAATTGCCGTGCGAGTTCTCTGATAAACTGCTTGTGATCCTCACCAAGATCTCGACGAGGGTTGAGACCGAGGATAATGTATCCTTGAGTCGAGAGCTTGTCGCTGACAGGTATCACCACAAGATGCCGGCTCGGTTCGCCAAAGCTTAGCCAGTCTACGTTCTTTGAGAACGTAGGGTCGATGTCCTCTTTTGTCACGTCCTAGGTCGAGCAAAGTCAGACATTACGTCGGACATCCTACTAACGCAGACTTATGACAACAACAAAGTCCGCAGAAGCTTTCTGTGCGCGCTACCGCAGTGACGCTAGCTCAACAGTGCCGTGACCTCATGCAAGCTGTCACAAACACCAGTTAGCAATGCGGATCCAAGAGCAGGCGAATGCGGATGAACTAACGTTGACTTCGCTCGGTGCAGCTGTGTATGTGATTTCCAGACCAATATCATGCTTTCGATATAGTCCCCCGCTGGACACATCACTTTCATCAGTGATGTACATGATGGCCATTGGAATATCACGTGGATGCTCCTTGAGAATATTGTGCACATGCTGCCAGAACGGTTGAGTAGAAGCAAGAGCTGGATGATCCAAGCGATTGACGATCTTTGTGCGACGGTCTCGTAATGTTGTCCCTGTCACCTCTAGCCACGAAAAGTAGGCACCGCCATTGCTCCTGTTGTCGAGCAACCCCATGTTGATCTTCTTCGATATCGTGGAACAAAGGCCCAAAGAAGTCCTAGAGAGTCTGCATGGCTTCTTCGAACGAACGGCCCATCAAGGCCGGATGCAGAGTGCCAATTAATGGCATCGACGCTTCGTTGTATATCGCGATGCTCTGGGAGCCCCAGAATATTGACGCTGCTCAGGTGTCTGAGAGTAGCATATGAGTGTACAATTGTAGTGAGCGTGGCCATCCTTTCAGAGGTCCAATTGGCGTTGAGTTCCAGTCCAGATCCAGCAACATTCTGTTGTGGGCAGAGAAAGGCAACGCGTTTGTCCAATCCAGTCCTGACGGCCAAGTTGTCTGGATATGATCGCGAACTATCTCGTTGGATGTCTGCCTCGTACTTGATGTGTCATCTCTGGACTGCTGGAGCCTCCATGCTCCAAGCTGCGCATCGAATCGTACTGCTTGAGATTCGATCCCTGCATCGCCAGTGATGATCTTGATAGTGCAACTGAGCTCTCCATCTTCGTTCCGGTGCTCCTCAATTCCAGAATGTGAAAGGAAGGGCGGCAGCAGATCTAGATTGCAGGTGGCATGCATCTGAATGCGGCGGGGCTGCCGACGCCTTATTGAGTGGGGCGCAAGGTATTGATTGGTTCCTGCGGCGGTGCCTGAAGGCTCCCTCATACTGTTTCCGGTGTCAAGTATCAATGCAGGTATTTCTTTCTTTTGCAAACGAAGACAACCGATTACAGACGCGATGGTCTTTGTAAAATGTGGTGTCGAGTGGTTCCAACCAATCAGCATTGGGCGGCGCCTTCGAGCAAGACCCTATCGATAAGCAAGTCAACGTTCGAGCTGGTGAGCACACGAGCGCTCTTCATCCCGCACTCACGGTACACCACTGGCGATATCTCTATTTACCTTCTTAGCGTTTTTCTCACTCTATACACCGTCAAGCTTTCTTCCAAAACCATGGTACGGCCTCACTTGGCGTCCAGATGAGCATTGCTAAGAAACAGACACGCGACTCGTCAGCAACCTACTTGCACATGCACGCCTCTCACCATGCCGATCTCCTCGAATCGTTCACAAACATGACTTCGTCACAGCTCGCGCCCGAGAACATCTATGTCCCACCGCACCTCCAACCTGTCAATCCTGAGGACGAAGATGACGTCGTGCCAGACCAACACGCAGCTTTTGGCATTCAACGCGCGACCCAAGCTAGGAAAGAGCCCACTTGGCGCGATCTGGGCCTCGACGAGCTCCTCAGACGCGGTCCAAGGGCTGCCGAAGGGCAGACTGTCGTCGGCGATCGAAGCATGGCGGGAACGAGAGACGAGGAGCCGGTCATCACAGCACTGAGGAGGCAGCCTGGGCCCCAGAGCGGAGTCGTAAGGTCTGGTAGTGCATCTAGAGATGCACAAGGTGGTGGAAGTGCCGCTGGTAATGGGCTCCCAAGATGAACATCCGCTGGCTGCCGAAATGACCGAGACCTGATGGGACGACCAGATACAAAACGGCTCTTCGGTCACACGTGAATGACAAAAGACTTCGGGGAGGCCACAGTATAGGCTTGCAGATCAAGATGTATTAGAGCGCGCACAGCAACAACAGCACTTCAATCACCGACTTCAGCCTCTTCAGCCGCAATCATGGTCGTACAGTCTACCCGCCGTCTTCCTTGGCCTCGTTCCTACAGTCCTTGCAAACCCGACTCCAGCCCGAAAGGTTGACTACGTCAAATGTAGGAACTTCCATGCCAATGGGGTCAACCATGGAGGCTGGCTGGCCCAGGAAGCTATCATTGATCCATACCGGTGGGACCAATACTGCAAAGGCACCGTCGACGAGTGGAATTGCTGTGTCAAGCTTGGCGACTAGTGCGACGCTGTGTTCGGGAAGCGCTACGCAACGTACATCACCACCAAAGACATCGACAAGCTTGCATCTGGTGGTGTCAATCTCATCCGCATCCCAACTACGTATGCAGCTTGGGTCAAGATCCCTGGTGCTGGGTACTACTCTGGCATCCAAAAGAAGTGCTTCAAGCAGGTCGCAGATTACGCGATCAAGAAGAGCGAGAACATTGCGTTCAATGTGCACAACTACTACTTCGGGCGGCCGAGCGACTCGGACAATGTTACGTCGCTGCTGTGTGCGGATGCAAAGACGCTGGCGGGTGATGACAAGTTTTCGGTGTTTGTGGGTGAGTGGGCAATCCAGACTAGTGCGAACAATAGGGTTGCGAATCAGGCGAAGAACGTGAACACCGGGTTGGATGCGTACAATAGGTATACCCAGGGCAATGCATACTGGACGGCGAAGTTCAGGGAGAATGTGAGTGTGGCGGGTGAGGGGGCGCAGAGCGATTATTGGAACTATTGAGAGTTTCATTGATATGGGGATTTTGGATTAGAAGCAGGGGAAGCAGTATTGTTCGTAGAGCAATTGCTTTCATGAGCTCATTTGAGGAGGAACAATTCCTTCTCGTGTGTTCTCAAAGCTTTTCCAGGAAAGCCATGCGTATCGTCGATCGTTTGCCCATCACCTATACGTTTGCTTCTGTTGTATGCAGACCCTTTCTCAACCTGCACTGGTAAGAGGTAGGTGGTGTCGGGCTGCCCTTGAGGATCGTCGCCATGATTGTCACAGCATATGACCAAGGCTATGCTTGTGAAAGGACTCTGGTCCGGCACAGCGTCAAGACGCCCTGTCCCGATGAAGATCCCATCTTCGTCAAAGATGTCGACAGCCATACGCAAGTATGGGTCACTGTAAGGTGCATGCCCCTCTAAACTAGAACGGCACCACACCTGGATTCCATGGGCTCGTAATCGGATGTACGAACGACGACCTCCCAGAAAAGGATTGTTGGCACCATTGGGATCCCAGCTGAGACTGTCTATTTCTGCACTGAGTTCGTTGACTTTCATCTGAGCGTTTTTGGGAACAGCATCGCGATAGGTCCTCCATGGGACGCCCAAGACCAGGATGGAGCATTGTCCTTGTACTGCTCCCTCGAAAGTGCGTTTGAGGCGTACCAGAGAAGACCTCTGTGGAAGTTTTCCTACCATAGGCCAGCCACATATGTGAATTGTGTGATCTGACGGAACTTTTGTGCGATAGCAGCTAGGGCTGCGAAGACGTCACTCACGACTGTCAGGTTGAGGTTGGAGTACTGGCACACGATGCGATACCACTGATTCATGACCAGATTGTTGACGTGTTCCGCTGGCTTGCCTGAGTTCTCAAATATGAGTGCGTCCAAAGCGAATGATCTCTTGAAACTCTCATCCTTCCATGATTCGCCGTTCCAATCTCCAGATTGAACGACCGAGCTGCTTTCCCGTCCAGATGTAGCCTGACATTCCCAGAACAATTCACTCTCCGAAAAATGGAGAATCCGGGGCGCGATCAGTCTTTCCTGCAGAATCCATGCGCGCTGTGCCAAAGCGGCGTCTTCGAATACATTCGACCACGGTCGCCTTGCTACGCGCAGATGCAGTCCGTTCTGCAGATTTGTGGAAGGTACCGGCTGGCGTGGCCCAAGAAATCCAACGTTTGCATGGTGTGCGTGGGGAGCAGATAGGTTGACCAGTGCGTCGCCATAGTATTTGCCCATCTTGGGCACCTCTTCTTGGAAGTCGCCCATGGTGTCTTGAATGATACACAAGGCGTCAACCCACAGGTACCTAACGTTGAGTCTCTTGGTCGCATAGATGGCGTCCTGTAGAGTCCTCGGCAAGCTGTGTAGATCGATCCCTGTCTGAAAGCTTAAGAGGCTGTGCTCTTGGAGTTTGATGAAATTTGTAAAGCCCCACACGAAGCTGAGAGTTACATAGCGCACGTCGCCGCGACAAGCTTCGCCACCGACGATTTTCAGGTCCTGAACGTCCAGAAGTCTGGTCGGCCAATTTGGTGTAGGGCTGTGGGCGCAGGCCTGGTGAGTTGAGGTACATGTGGAGAGCCAGGCTTCAGCCAAAGTCCAGCAAGCCTCGAGTCGTGAGTCCGCCGCAATTGTACGATAAGGCGATCGAGTTGTAGAAGCTTTCCAAGTCAGATCAATATGTAGCCGTAAAGAATGCAGTCACAATTCGTGTCTACGAGTTCGTAGTCGTGAGATGTATTGTTGAGGTCGACGACAGTGATTTTGCCTTCCTTTCGCGAGAGCTCCAGGCTACGTTTCGTCGAAGAGGCGGCGAAGAAGTTGCAGATCAAATCTTCAAACAGCGTGCGACACAAGGCACAGCCTCGCGCGGCTGAGATCTTGATGATTTGCGCCGAGTAGACAACTTGGATGTCCCGGTCAGCAACATTGCGGCACTGCTGGCAGAGTGCTCCTGGTTCGCGTGGAACAAGAAGGGTTGGGACCGCGTTGTGCATTTGACTAGGGGAAGTGAGAATGAGCAAGTAAACAAAGCTTTGTTGAGTGTTCTTATTCGAGATTCTCTGACAGGCAGTCACAGTCGGCTTTATCTGCGGGGCACATGCATGAATGCGCAGCACGCTTTCCTAATCAGAAGAGTGTCTGCTCACCCTGAATATCAAGCCACGTCGATGCTCAAAGCAGGGCTCAAGTGGATTATTTGTAGTCAATATTCGATCGTCAATGGTCTTTGATTGGGATATCATGACCTATTATTTCCACTCTTTGAACGCCTTCGGCTTGTCCCGACTGTTCCATTGCAGCGTCCTCGATATACTGTTAATCCAGTCCGTCTTCCTCCTGTCCATAGGCAGTACGCACGGAAACGGGAATCTGCTCGCGCTGATCGTGACATAGTCACCAGGTTTCAGTTCGACTCGTTCTCTTCCATCGAAGCTCGCCCATGAGCTTGTCCTTGCGTCATACGGTACGCCACAACGCAATACTATTGTGTCTGGCAGGATGATCGGTCTGAAGGACAGAGTGTGCGCGCAGATAGCTGTGACTAGAATGACTGGGTTGTCTGGGTGACAAAGCGAGCCTCCGGCTGCCAAATTGTATGCTGTCGAGCCAGTCGGTGTCGATACACAGATGCCATCTGCTTGCACGGTCGTAAAGTGCTCGTCATCACCAAACAGCTCGATTGACGACATTGTTGGGTTTGGACCACGATCTACGACCACCTCGTTCAAGATATTGTAGGTGCTGTCCGGCTTGTGTGTGTGATGGTCCTCAGCCTCTTCTCCAATCAGCTGCTCCACCAGGTCAGATTGACCTTCGCTGTCGCGTGTTTGTGATCGCATGACGGTCGCCTCGAAACGCAAGCGTAGGTTTACGGTGATGCCCTCCTCGAAAGCGCGAGAGAGGGTCTGCGGATAGAGGTCGTAATCGAATTTGGTGAGGAACCCGAGCGATCCCAGCGAGAAAGCAAGCACTGGCGGTACCACGCGCTGGAAGAGCCATGATGAGTACAAAACGGTGCCATCACCACCGAGCTACTGCTGTTAGCTATGTCTCCCAACGGACCTCAAATATACTTACTGCAAGGACAATGTCGAACGTCTGCGGCTTCTGCTCACATAGCTCATTTGTCCAGAATTTAAGGCGTCCCTCGTACGATGGGTTCTTCTCGAGCAAGCCCTTCTTATCGAAGATCGTGTTGTCCTCTAGGGTATGCTCTACGTACACTCTATATCCAGAGTCCTTTGTCAACAGCCAGTCGGTGGTTTCTCTTGTGTTCTTGATCAGGCTCTCGTCGTGCGCTTTCCCAAGAATGAAGATGTTCTTGACATGCAGCTTCAAACGAATCTGCGCCAACTTCTTTGACAGCTCCCTGATCCCGAATGCCATGTCCGAAATTTGCTTCTTCGTCAATAGTCGCGAGTGTTGCGTCTCTTCGGCATGCGAGTGTGGGTCCTTGTCCATCAAGCGCTCCTGCGCAAGCCCTTCGTAGGACTGATCGTGATCTCTGGATGGTACACCATCTTGCTTTTCGAGCAACTCATGAACAATGCACGAAGTATTACGGCGGTCGTTGCCTGGACGGGCGCTCATCTTGCCGAAGTTTGAGTGTTGTAGAGGGGATGCGAGGGAGGCTTTGCGTCTGTGTATGCCGCCGCCTTCGAATATGACCTGAACTTCTCAATGGGTTGTTGTTGTGGGGTACACTGTAGGGAAGGGTACCTCGAGCGCTTCGTCATGACTATTTATGCTGCTGGACCGCTTGGTATCTTGGTCGCCTACTTCATTCTCAGGGTGGAAGTTAGCTTCGGCCGCGTCGTTATGACGTTGTTCTAAATACCTCACTGACAAACACCGCAGCAGAGTCCGTCGCGACCAGCGCGTTCGAATCGAAGTAGTCTTTCGTCATAACTACAGCCGGCGAAAATAGTAAGAGCAATTGAGGGGCCGCAAGCGTTGTGTTGCGGTTTGTGTTGTCGAGGGATGAGCGCAAAGTCGAAGGTCGGAGGCACAGGCGCGACCCTAGGCGTCTCTGCGGGGCAGGCAAGCCCCACCCGTCGCTGGAACCGCGGCGAGCGTGTCATGCTCACTCATCCTCTGCGTGTCTCCATGCGGCGTACGAACCCCTTATGGATCGTTCAAGGAGCTGATGACTATAACGGTACTTCGACTGATTGCAGCACTTCTTCCACGACATCTTCGGCAGTTACACCATCCAGCACAGCCTTTACGGCCTCCAGAGAGCTGCCCCATTGAAGACTACGCTCGTTCTCTGGTGTTGTGATGGCCACTCGATGAGGGTAGATCTTGCGTGCGGCAAGGGCAACCATCGATGGAGAGATGTATTCGAGACCGTGAAGAGGTGCAAGAGCACTATAGAGTCAGCGGCTTCTGCAGACGTGGATGGTGTCACTCACTATGCGAGAGTGTTGAAGTGCCTTGTGGCAAGTGCTGAGATGCCGCCGGCGACAGCTCGATGAAGCCTCATGAAGACCACGATATTGTGCAGATATGCACGAACCTCAGAGCTAATCTTGACTTTGGACATCCGAGAACCAAACGTTGAAAGATCCTGCCAATGTAAGCGAGGACGTTACGACGGGAAGCAGACACGAACCTCTGCAGAGAACAGCGCTGCCTGGGGCTTGACCTTCGCGGATACAAATGGAGGCGTGCGAATGACAGAAGAAGTCGACCGATCGTCTTCGAGCACCCGTGCGGTCTCCTGCTGCTCTTCGAGGTTTGGTAGGCCGTCTTCGAGGTAATGCTTGTGCGACATGAAGAATTGGTCGTTCTGAACCATTGTTAGTACTCGACGTCTAGTTAGACTGAGAAGATCCTGACCAGGTGCATAGTAAGGCGAGTAGTGTTGAGGCCATTCAGCGCAATGAAAAGGAAAGGTCGAGGCGCAGCGTGTACAGCTGTCCTGGTGAAGTTGCGTTTGCCTCTTATGAGCTACTCAGTGTCAGCCGAAAGTGTGATCGAGTGCTGGCATTGCGTACCTCCAAGACCTGTGTCTGAACCTGAGAGTTCGCAACATCCAGATTCTTCGCAATGACAATGTTCGCAATCCTGCCGCTATCAAGTTGTGTGGAGGCGCTGGGCATTCTTGATGCGCATCGACCAGGCCGCTTTGGCGAGCCAAAGAGCGATGCGAACTGAATTGGTCATTAGCCTTTGAACATCATACATAAGGCAAAAAGGACATGCCTTAGCATTGCTTGCTTCACTCTTGCTGTTGAAGTAGTCGTCGTCTGTCTCATCTTTGACAAGAATGCCGCAACCAAAATCATCAAGTGTCGTCTGCTCGTTGCAGTCGAGCACCGCCCATGTGAGCCCAAATACATTACTGGCCACCTGATGGTGTTAGTGTATGCGAAGCTCAAGAAGCTACTGAGCTCACCAGCTTCAGCTCTGATTCTACGGTGTCAAGCAGCTGCTCTTCGGTCTCGATGATGCAGTGCTGCTCAGCTACGAGGCAGACGAGAGCGGCGAGCTCGAGGTCGCTCAAGGTCTGCACCTTCTCGACCAGACGGTCATGCAGTGTTTCCATCGTGCCGATATACGCAAGACTCTGCGTTCACATATCGAGGCAATGGATCAGTAAGTTGATTCAAGGTCTTCGGTGTTGCTGTCGTTGGCTGATGAATTGGAAGGTGCGAAGACGCGCTAAATTTGACGCGTCGCTCGCTCACGGACCGCCCGCACCTTGCAAGGCAGGCCGTGTCCTCCCATCTACAAGCATCATGTTCATACATGCCTTATCGTGCCCATCCAGCTCAGGAGACTGCACGACCGGACAGGGTCCAATTGCATGATGAGATGCATCAGATGTCCTTGTGTCGCCTGCGACGGAACGTCTTTTGTGCGTTGAGCGACATCCAAAACGCAAATTCCAGCTCTACTTCCAGCCGTTGAGCATCAGACGCACAACGCGGTCAGGATACGGACACATCGCAGGTCCGTATGCGTACTTCTCAAAGTCTTCTCGCCTGCTGATACGCTGACAAGAATATCTGATCGTCTTCAACACTTGCTCCCATTCTCCGGGTTGATGCATTCCACAAGCGCGGTTCTTTTGCCGTTGGGGACAAATGGGCTCTCAGATCAGCAGAGACAGTGTTCAGACCGCAAAGCGGATCATGCGCAAAGAGAATAATATTATTTTATCACTATCCTTGACGAGCCGGCATAGGTTCGCCGCATGCTCAACCCCATTCCCCGGTACGTAAGGCATCCAAGGCACAAGCCTCCCTCATCTGCAAGTGCCATAAACTTTCTGACTGTTGGACTGTTAGTATCCGTGACATGAATGGCAAGAAGGAGGTCTTATCAGCTCATCTTGCAATGACTGTCCTCATCTCCGCAGTACCCTGCGGCTGAGCAGCATCTTCCGTTGAACGGTCCGCTTACGCAGGTGAGCCCCCTCGAGGCGTCACAGGCTCCATCCAAACTGGAAATGTTCATTGTAATACATCCAATCGAGAATGCCTTTTGACTGACTTGTGTCAGTACGGATGAGCAACCTACGGAACTTGAGGAAATACATACCATCCTTGAGCACAGAAGTTGACATCGGAGCCACAATCCCTTCGAGCTACAGCAGCTTCCAATGCTTCCTTGGCATTTGAGCCCTTTACTTCCACCGCAGGATCCGTCCGTCGATATGCTCGTACTGGTGCTTTGGATGTTGTCGTGGGGCATATGTACTCGCCTTTCGACTTGTCAAACTGGCAGATCGGCGGCATATATTGCCCAGAACACTTTCCAAAATTGAATTGGCATCCGGCCTTGCAATGATCTGTCGTGTTGTTGCAAAAGACGTAGCTGCTGCAACATTCACCGCCAGAGTATCCTTTGCATTAGTATCCATTTTTGGCACCACATGAGCCGTCAAGGCTGAGGCTGCCAGGAGTAGGCATTGCTGGAAGTGCGGAGGTACTGATCGGGCTGGCTGACTATCCAGGTGGTGGAGGGATGATGATCGTACAGTTACCACTCTGGCACTTTCCAAGGCACAAAAAGGCTCGCCACTACCGCATTTGCCGTCGATGCTGCAGCAGTTGCCCCATTTGCCTCCACACTTGAGGTCTCTGTTTTGGTATCCGCACTTGCCGTCCATACTATCCTCAGACGGAAAGCCCTCACAGCCACCAGAGAAACAGGTCCCAGCCTGGCAGTCGGCGCTACGTAGGTGTGATCTGTATCACTCTCTAGGATGCCCCGCTGAAAGGCTACTCACATCTGGTCGCCGCATTCCCAGGTCTCTCCATTGTAACATTGCTTATCAAGACTCAGACATGTGGTATTGTCGTATTTTGGTCCGCAAAAACCATCAGCCGCGAGAGGAGGCTGAATGACTGAGTCGCAGTCAGCGAGGAACATCTCCGTTCCACCCCTGCTTACCTACATCCATCGACGCAATACTCAGTGTCAGGCTTTAATTGCCTTGGACTCTTTATCGACAGCTGGCTTCAACAGAAAGAATTTCTCTATCGTTATGGAATACTTCAAGGGCAACTCCGTACAGGTGTAATAGTTCACTTCTTGTCCCGTTGTCGATTCGTATCTGCATATAATATCGCCCGGATTTGGTTCAGCGACGACTCTGAGTGCAAGAATGTTGTACACTAGGCCAGCAAGAAAAAGAGGATGGACGATCATCTTCGCGACAGCAAGTGAAAGCAGATGGATGGTTGTGAGTACTCTGCAGAGTGCACCCCTGCTTGCACGACCATTTCAGAGAACACCACACTGCATATGGCGCTGCTATGCACGACCTGGTCACTTAGCACACGGGACAATAAATTGAATTGTGGACTGGCACACGAGCTCTCTCGTATGCCAAGCCACTGCATTGGAAGTATCGCAATCAGGAAGTCGGTGTGAGTATGCTCCATCCGCTTCCAGGACGGGTTCGGGCGGAATTGTAAGCGTGATATTGTTGGCTTCACAAGCGCGGCTCCGCGTAGACTTGACCGTATGCAACACGATTGCCCCGACTCCAGGCCCGCAAAAGTCGCCACTCAGCTTCGCATTTATTTTAAGGTCATGATCCAGAACAAATACAGCAAGCGTCCAGGCCGGCATTGACAAGCTATGGTGCGACCACAGGATGGACGCGCCGACCCGGATCCTGCAAGAACCACACGACCCCTGGATCTTTACCAATAAGGTCTCTGCCAAGCCGGCTGTAGAGCGTTTCAGCATTGGCAAAGACATTTTGTATTAAACACGCTGCATGCCAAACCGCTTTCAACCCTCAGAGTCGAGACTTCTACACACAATATTTGTTCCAACACCTGCAGCAAAATGATTACCAATCTGGACCCTCGTATCCGCCAGAATCTTTTTTACCGGCTCCGTTGGAACATTGGATCAACGCTAAATGATATCGAATTGGCCACTGGACCTCACGATCAGGCTATCGACGTCCCGCTCTTCGATCATTCGCTCAAGGAGACATCCCTCGCGGACCCGCCTCTGAGCTGCGTTCGGGTGTGCATTGATTAGTGCGAGAAGGAAGCCCGAGAAGCACGCCGGTACGATGATAGCGATGAAGAAGAAGCATCGACTCGATACCAACCTCCAATAAGCCTGGTCATCAATAACGAAGATGGGTCACCGATCACTCTGGGACAGTTTGTCACCGAAAGTCACGCATATCTCAGTCCCAACCGGGAGGAAGTCAAGAAAATCAAGGCTGCAACCTACGGCAATGTTATCACGGCTGCGAGCGGCAACATAACACGTCGTATAGCTACATTCGGAAAGCCGGTGAGCCTGCCCGATACTGACTCTCGCTCCCGATTGCTGGTATCTTCGAGGATTTAAGACTGCCGACATGCAGTCGTACGTTGATTGGATGGGCTTTATGTCGTACTACCTTCATGGTCCTTGAAATACTGACGTGGAAACGCTCGGCTCGAAAGTGCGTCCTCAAACAGATATCACTGGAATCCAGGAGAACCTAAAACCTCCCTGGTTTGACGGCGTTGACTCTGCCAAGATTGTCATGGGTATCGCTTATCATGGGCGTACCTACAAACTCGCCGATCCTACCTGCGGAGCAATGGGGTGCAGTTTCATTGCAGGAGAAGGTGGTGCTCCAGGCAGTTACACCAAGTTCGCAGGTGTCTTGTCGAACCGAGAGATCAAGCAACTGATCAAGGATCAAGGCATCACCCTGTACTTCAACGAAACTGCCATAGTGAAGTATTTCACCTATGCCGGCAATAGCTGGGTAGGCTACGATGACGCCCAGACTTGTGTAATCAAGGAAGCGTTCGCCGACGAGAATTGTTTGGGTGATATACTCGGCCTAGGCGGCACCAACGATTACAAGTCACCAACCTCAGCGACTGTAAAACCCATGGCTCATACAACGATCCCACAGGGTCAGACCTTCATTATCGGGCAGGGTGCTGCAACCGATACTCCACGTCTGCCTAATCGTGGAGATCAAAACTCATCTCAAGGCTCAGGATCTGCCAGTTGTCAGCAATGCAGTTTCTTCCGTTTCATCACTTCCACCTGCTGTGGCACAGGCGGTTCTGTGGGCAAACCTATTTTTATACTTGCTAATATCAAGGCTCCTATGGACATCCCACTTCCACCCGGCTTCGTCCCACCACAATTTTTCACCAACACCGACGGTCTTCTTGTCCCCGCCAATCAACCGCTTCCGAAGGAGACTACGATACCGCAAGGTACACTGTTCTCACAATCGTTTCTCATTGGACCTGAATCATCTCTTCGTGAAGACGAGGGGGAAGACTAGGATTCCAACTCTTCGAATTTGATCTGGCTGTCTCCAGAACTCTAAAATACACCAAACCCGCAGGTCCAGTGCTTCTTCCCATGCACCTTTGTTCTCCCTCCGTACACCTCTTACACCAGCACAATAGGCTATCCGCGTATCATGGTGACGGAGAGCGGTAAAGTCAAAACGACCTTGACGTTTCCGCCACTGACAATTTCCTCGTGGGCCCCACCACAATCGTGGTGAATGGCAGAGAAGGATGTACTGCCACCGGCCCAGCATCATGAACAAACGCCGCGGACAATCATCGAACCTCTTCCGTCGCCATCAGCAGGACAACACCTGGTCTTACGTCACGTACACATCGAGTGATACTCGCGTCGTAACGCCGCCACCAGGTCCCTCCAACACGACCAATCCAGGATCAAATCTAACCAAGCCCCCAGGTGGTGACGATGATGGTCCCGATTGCATATGGCCGTTTTGTTCACCTCCGCCTCCACCGATCCCCATTCCGATTCTTTCAATCAACTTTGGTCCTCCGAAGCCGACAGATAGTCCTTGCGCTTGGCCGACTTTGACATGTAAGCCTGGGCCTGGACCAGCCGATGGGTCCAATCCCACCTCCGGCCCACGCCCCGGTGTGGTACCCCCTGTGTATGAAGATTCTCAAGAAGAAGAAGAAGAGAAGGAGGAGGAGGAGGAGGAGGAGGATGAGTGGATTTGCCTCTTGCGTCCCAAAACTACCAAGACCCGGACGATAGGGGTCACTGTGACCGCTACAAGCGACGTCACCACCACCAAGGCCGCAACAACGACGACCACAAGCAAGGCTCCCAAGCCCTCACTTGCGGGTCCTGACTGGAACAAAGATGTCGTCACATGCTATGACAGCGGGCAATGGACTCGCCGTGGCCGCATGATCGACATCGTAGACAAGTTTTGCACCGACTACCTGAAGGGCAAGACCATAACCAAGAAATGGAATTCTGGTAAGGTGGAGCGTAGTTACAACGGAGATGACAACGAGGTCGTATTGGTGAAGATCGTTGCTTTCGTGGAGGCAAAGAAGGAGTGCGAATGGAAGGTTGACGTGGACGTGTGTAAAGGCGTGATGAGGAGGATGATTGACGAGTGTAGCACCAATGGGGAGAATCGTAAGCAGGGTGGTTGAGTTGTAGGAAATTGCCTGACGTGGAGACTAGACCAGAATGCCGAGCTGTAGAGTGCAGGAGCGGCTTAATACAGAGAAAGCCGCCTGTATTCCATTTGTACCTTATTTGCGATACGTTCATTGACCAAATCGTCATGCGCCAATGAGTTGCACCCAATCTCATTCGAATGTCTGATGCCCTGATCTTCTCCAGGGTGGGTGCTTTACCCTCAGCGTCCTTTGACGCTACATCAAGTCGACGATGTGAGAATCAATCTTAGCAGTAGCGAATTGACGATTAAATATCATTGCAAGACGGTGCGAAACCTGATTTGATCTCAAAGAATCTGCGAGGGAGCTGAGATGGAAACAGAAGGGGCGAGCCGCTAGTGCTGTTTAACCCCACTTTTTGTACTGCTGAATTGGCGCGTCTTTACGTGCGCACTAGTCATTCTCACAGTAAAGCTGTAGCCCGCCATCGCGTCTTTCCAGGTTCTCAACTCTCTTATTGTAGCTGACTCAGACTCAGCCGGTCGGAGCAGGTTCCTCGAAGTCATAACCGTAGACAATTGCATCAATCTTCCTCCCAGGGTAGCTTTTCAACACACCACACTTCTTGACTCGCCCGATCCTCTCAAAGCCCAAGGAGTCCCAGATCTTCGTGGAAGCCACATTCGTTTCGTACACCAGGTTGAACACAGAATAGGTAAATCCCCGCGCAAGTCAGCAGGTTGTCTCTAGCACGGCACGCCGTTGACTTACCAACTGTGGTGCCCACTTGAGGTATTGTTTACCCAGCAATTTTCCAACACCCTTGTTCCTTGCGGCGCTAGTTACCAGAAAGCCAGCGTTGCAGACATGACTACTTCGCCCGGGGTAGTTTGGCTTGGTGTAAAAGCTGCCCAAACATACTTCATTCCAGTCCGTATCCAGGCTCTTGACATCTTCCGAACCCTTGAAGTTCCCTTTGAGCATCACTGCGCCGAACACCCCGAACCAGTAGGGTCCGAATGCTTCTACAGGCAGTGCTTCGAGCATGGGGTATGTGTCACCACCCTCGATCTCGGTTGAGAGCTGTGCATGCAGGAAGGCTACCAATGACTTCGGCACTTGATCAAGAGAGATGAAAGGCAGGATCGTGGCGGCCGAGCCATTCTTCAGAGTCACGTGCTCTGGTGTGAGCTCGTGTGCTCTTCTGTCGACTTTGTGGAGGATTGGTGGCGAGGTTGGGTCATCGAGCATTGCCGGCATGATGGCGGTCGAGGTGCGGAAAGTGGTAGAATAGAACAGTCGAAAGTGTGTGATAGGTTCTTCTGCTTGTTCGAAATCCAGTGACAATTTTGAGGCTGATAGGGCGTGGGGATGTACAATGATGGGGAAGCTACGATTTGCTAGCGCGGGGCTCCGATCTCGCACCTTCCATCTTCGCGTCGGACAACAGAACTTCAACCTACGACAGTACAGCCGCCTCCCGACATTGCTTCGACCGCAAGCAGTGCATCTCGACCATCTGGATTCAGTCGCAGCGTATAACGATGGTGGCACGGCAAACATCCTGCAGCCCTCTTGTTAGGCAGCTCTCGCCGCTCCAGCATACCTCTGACCGCAGCACGTTCATCAACAAAGCCAACCCAGAAGACTAAGGACTGTCAATCTGAGTATCGAGGAGAGGTATGAGCAAGTCGCGCTGCTCTAGGAATTGCGTTTTTCAAGCGGCCACTGACAGCATCTGGAAGACTGGTTCTTTAATAATCAACACGAGAGAAGAGCTAATGGGCTGCGCAGATTCGAACACAAAGATCGCTTTCTTCTGAAAGCGCGAAGAGGACATGCTGTCTTCTTAAAGCTTGGATTCTCTGATCCAGAAGTCCATCGATGGCTCTTAGGATGAATCAGTTTCGCAGCATTTTCTACATGTTGCGCCGTTCTTGCAGTTGCTGCTGACCTCGGCCAGCAAAAAGCCTGCTGCGACGCTGTCACTGACACATCTGTCTAAATTATCCCTGGCGCTCAGGATTGCTCAGACCCCCCATTTTTGGCCCTCAATACTTGAGAAGTTGCGCTCTGGTGTTATATCGCGATATGAGCCGAGTGGGACAACCAATGAGATGAATCGGGTGTTCCACACGGCTTCTCTGGAAACGCCACCTCCGCTCTGCGCTACGGTGTTGTTGGACATTGGAAGAAGAATCGGCTCCAAACCACCACAATGAGACCCAAGATGCGATCCAAGATTCATTGCATCTATTGCAGTGGGAATGAGGCGACACAAGCTTCTCTTCCCGTTGCTTCTGTTGCTTGACGGATGCACACCCCCATATCTGATGTGTGCGCCTCGGAGCTTTTCGGTCATTGGTGGGAAAGCTGCCCCCCCTCGTTGCGGACCAGTGATTGTTTCAATTGTTTGATGCACAGTATGGGCTCATCGTTTCTGTCCGTCTGACGAGTCGAGATCTCAGTCCATAGGTCAGGGTAGCAGAGCACGAACCACCTGTTTGAGTATACATAATCTCAGAGCCTGCCCGAACGCAAAACCTCAACAACGCACCGTCGCTCGTTATCATACACTCGTTTCTTCTATATTCTTTCACTTCACTTCATTCGTTTTCGGGTATCGGTCTCAAGATGAGATTCTCCTCTATCCTTGTCTCATTTGCGTTGGCTCTTGGCGTTGCTGCAGACGAAGATTGGCATTTCGGTGATGTCAGTAAGTCGCGGCGGCGTCTTCATACTGGTCACTGAAGCTTAGTCCGTTTTCAGTATACATGGGTCCTACTAGCGGCTCAAACTACATTAAGAAGGTCACCTACTCTGTGACCGCGCCCAAAGTGCCTACGGACTTCTCGCAGAAAGACTGCTGGGCCAGCATCTGGATCGGCATCTCTGCTTCTCAAAGCGATAACAGTGTCCCTTTGATGCAGCCCCTGTTCAACTGGGCCCCCGACAATGCTGCTCAAGGATGCCCAGCGGCTAACAACGCATGGTGTGTCGCCGCCTCGACCTTGCTGCCTGATGGCCAGACGGATGAGCCTTACGTCGCTGTTGCGAACAACCAGAAAGTGGATTTTGAGATCAACACCGTGAGCTCCGGTACCGTCTCACAGAAGGTGTCGATCAACGGCAACACCATCTCGTCCATAACCAACAAAAACATTGGCAAGAACCCCATCTATCTGGTTGCTGCGAATGAGTGCTTCACGGGCAAGTGTGGAACGCTTGCGGAGTACACCTGGAAGGATGTCGTTGTAACGCTCGCGACGGCGGACAAGAACTTTGGTGCTACGCTGAGCCTCATGGGCGCAAGTTCCAAGGGATTCACCACTTCGGACAATGGATTGACCTGGAAGGGCGCGATTACCTTCAACAAAGATACTTTCGCCTAATCTCTGCAACGATCTCTTAGCTAGTCTGGCTCATGTATATAACACGGTCGCTTATGTCAAGTGCTGGCCGCCTGAGCTTAGTTGAATGTAAATAGTATATGACTCGGCTGGCGAGATCGACCTTCTTCTCTGTCGCAAGCTTGAGTTTTTGCATCGGGGAAACACACAGCTAGTGATTACCTACACTTGCCCTACCTTCTCGATCAGACTACCACCATTCCCGCAGACCAAGCCACAACTCAGCTCCGACAATGCAGATATCACCTCCCTGCCAGCGCCTAGACTTTTTAACACTTGCAACAAGTTTTTAGCCTTCAGGACTGGCCCTCTGCCATGTCCCAGGAATGGCGTCAGGAGCTTTACCGCAGTCAGTGATCTCTCCTCAACAACGTAAGACTCTTTCTCATGTTCCACCAATGTATAGGTGATCATCATCTCGCCTCCAAGACCTAACTCTTCCTTGTAGATTGAGCCATCCTCGTGATCGCACAAGGTAGCCTTGAAGGCAATACTTGGTATATCAATTGCGAAGCATGACATATCGTACTGCGTGCTGGCTACTTGCTTGACAGTGCTGGAGCAATGCGGCCAGAAGATCTGGGAGAGTAGGAAGTGGTTGTGGAGTAGCGCGAGAACATCCACGTGTTTTAGGCTTTTCTGAAGTTTGTACTGCGTTCCACGAGCTGAGCTTTTGGAGAAGAGGACTGAGTTATTGATCAAGGTACAAATCGCCCCTAGTATCAGGCTACGCAAGAGATGACATACTAGCCAGCAGTTTCCTCCGCTCAACACTGTATATTTGAACACGTGACACAGGTGCTCAGTTCAGTGTCGCATTCGTCAAAGTTCGATAATCGTACTCGAGAGGCTGAAAGAGTCTGCTGGCTCCATGCGGTTGTGGACCAGGACAGTGGTTGCATCGGCAGTTCGGCATCGAGTCGAGTTTCAGGCGACCCATTGATCTAGCGGAACACCCGGAAATCAATGACTTCAAGCTCGAGAATGATCACCCAAGCCAGTACTCCCGCGAAGGGTGGCCAGAACGGGGGATTTCATTCTAAGCTCAGGTACTTTTCCCCGGCTCTGCAAAGTTCTCGAAACCTCAATGGCTCGCGAACAGCATCAGTGACACAGACAAAATGCATACGCTCTATCCTGTAAGTTCTGCGTTTGCAAGCATTAAAATGGTTAAAGGTCAAGCCTGAGAACAAGACTTGATGCACCTGCAGTTCGTCTACGATACGCCGCAGCAAGATCCGCAGCAAATTTATCCCGATGCTCTTGCATTAACCTCTTCATCTCTGCGAGTCGTGGGACGTCTTCGCGCATACGCTTCTCACGATCCAACTTCTTTTGAGCCCTCGTGCGTTTGCGCATGGTCGGCAGGCTCTGTCCGATGCGGTGGTTGATCACGGCTTGATCAAATACCATTTCGATGCCATGGACGTCTGGTCCATTTAACATAGTATACATCTGCACTGCTGAGTGGGTCTCTGCTTTGCTTCCACAGCTAACGTCCTTGCACATCATGCCATCCTTCGCCTCTGTTTCTTTCACGCCCACAGAGTCCACATGGGAAAATGAGCTCTCCGGGATCCTTCTCCAACGCTTCGATCGCATCAGTAATGCCGTCCGCAACACAGTCCCGCACCTTCCTGCGCAGCATAACCCACCACTTCGTCGACGCATCCAAACACCCCTCATCGCCCAACCCAATCACAACAAAAGCCTACCCAGCACAATACCGAGTCATGTTCCGTCGAGTCGCCAAAGTCGCAGCATTGTAAGTCAGCTTCTGACCACGCTCGAATCGCTCCACTCTCAACTCCGTCACTGATGTCGTCTAGCTTCCTCCCCGGATACCTCATCCTCTTGGGATGGCCACTCATCCCCCCGATGCTGTTTAATGGGCACATGTATGGCCTGGGGCGGGAGCCATGGGTCAAGGTGGAGGGAGGAGGGGAGTATAAGGGGAGGAATAACTATGATTGGGGGGTGCATGCGCCGAGAAACTAGAAATTTTGAAATGACTGCGGGGACTTTGCGTTCGCGGTGCTGTAGGGAGTCAGAGAGTGAGATATGGTGGGCGAACACATTGTTGAGAACTGAGTAGTGGAGATGAGCTGTTCGAGTATCGGCGGTGCGAACGGTGTCGAAGAGTCGAGCACGTAGTTGCAAATACCGGCCATGTGGTCAAGTGAGGCGTTGTCTACTTGCTTTTGATCTGCGAAGAATCAGCACAAGTGTTCCCGAAATAACAACAATAGGGTACATGATCGATGAGTATCTCGCAGGCTAGCTTGGTGTATTCTCGATCCCTGCCGTGAGCCGGGCGAGATGAGCAAGAGAAGGAGCTATATAGGTATGGCATGGCCTCACTGGATCTCCACCGGCGCACCGCCCTTCTCACCACTTCTCAACGCCGCCTCAAGGATCTTCAGATCCTCCAGCGCCTCCTGGGGGCTCTGTCGCTCATTGGGTTTCCCGGCTGCCAGACCCTCCGCCCACGCCGCAACTTCCTGCTTGACGCCACTGCCCTCGTCGGGGAACTCTTTTGTCTCACTTTGTCCACCATTTCCACCTTTGGTGAAGTCCTCGCCGCTGTTCTTCGTAACGACAACCTTGCCGCGAGACACAGTCACCGTCCCCTTCTCGGCCGCGACAACATACTCACTCCCGCTATCCGTTGTTCCGAACGAGATACTCAGGGTGCCAGAAACGCCCTTCTCTGTCTGCAGGGTGGCATGCATCGTGTCGACAGGAGGAAGATGCTCTTGCAATTGCGCCGTAAAAGCACTCAGCTTCGCCACTTTTTCGCCGCCGCCCTCTAACAGCAACCGCGTACCAGCGACAAAATGCACGCCCCCGTCCAGCAAAAACCCGCCCTGGTACTCCGGCGTCTTGCGCCACGGCGTCTCGAAGTACTTGCCGCCCGGTGCAACGAACAGGCTCACGCGCGCGCGGAAGGTCAGAATGCGGCCTAGATCTTTCAACGCGGACGAAGCGAAGAGGAAGGAGTCCAGGTATCGGAAGTTCTCGGCGACGGAGTAGGTGGCGCTGGTGTTGGACGAGTTGCTCGTCCAGGCGACGAGGTCTTGCGCGGTGGATACGTCTTTGGCGATGGGTTTCTCGGCGAGCACGTGTTTACCTGCTGCGAGAGCTTTTTTGATGTAGTCTGGCTGTGCAAGAATAGGGAGTCTGAGATTTTGTCAGCATCTCGTCTATGGTCGATATTGGTAGATATCGTCGTCGTGATGAGAGATTGGGGGCTTGGCACGCACGCGATTATCACGCCCTTGATATCATCGCGCTTCAGGAGATCATCGTAGGTCTTTCCTTCTGAATCTTCGCTGTAAAGGTCGACGTCGGAGAGGTGTTCGGAGACTGCCTTTGCTGACTTCAGGGATCGCGAGTAGATTGCTTTCAGGCTGAGGAGCTGGGTTGCTTGGACAGCGGGGAGGTGCTCTTCTTTGACGAAGATGCCGCTTCCTACGAGGGCGATGCCGGTTGCCATTGTGTTTGATCGAGAGGTCGCGAAGACTCGTGGATTGTCGTAAGCCGTGGGACGGGAATTTGATGCACACTATTACCTTCTCCCGCCTCCCTTATATACAGACGTCGTCACTGATTCAGAGAGGATGTTCTGACGGCGGCTAAACGGCAATTGTGGGCCACTGGGTTGCTCGAAATGCGGAATATCCAATTGCATCATCGATTGCGGGGCATGTTTTGGTGTTTACTTGCCCCGCCTGCCAGAGTGGGTATATTTAGGAGTCCTCCGCGGAGGCGGTCCCTGTTCAGTGGACAACATTGTATGCCAGAAAGCAGCCCTGGAGCATTCGAAGAACTTCGTACAATACCGACGTCGTCCAGGCTCAATCGCGGTCGCCGGACCAGCTCGATTCTTCTATTTTGGGTATCTAGATGGGGCGTGCAAACACGTCTCCCGATGGTGAAGTCTAGGAGCCGCGCACTGCGTGCTCCTGCTTAGCCCGTTCATCGACCTGTTCGTCTGCTATCCCCAGCTTCTCCAGATCCACGGTGAGTGGATCGCTCTCCTGGGTGCTCTCCGTAGGCCCCTCGTACCCCTCCGGCGGCAGCGCCCACTCCGGCAGGCCCGTCTGATAGTCCCACTTGCCGTCCTCACACCTATACCTCCTCGCATGCAGGTAGATGCCCAGTTCATGCGCCCCCGGATCGCTATACAGCGGCGTATCGCACACCTCACACGTCTCGCCCGTCTGCTTCTCGGCCTTGCGCTTGTTGTACGCGTCGACCATCTCGTCGTGGTAGGCGACGGCGTCGGCGACTTCTTCCTTGCCCATGCGCGCCAGGCGCGCCATGATGTCCTCGTCGTTGGTGTCGGCATCGACGCCGCGGCCCAGCGCGGGCCCGAAGACGCGCTGGTTCGCGTAGATGGGGTCGTTGGAGATGGGGTGGCCCAGGTACTGCAGGTGCACGCGCAGCTGGTGGGTGCGGCCGGTGACGGGGAAGCAGCGCACGATGGAGTAGCCGCGGAGTTTCTTCCAGGGCTGGCCCTCATGATCCGCATCGTGCCCCTCCTCCTTGGGCGTCTCGTTATTGTTCTTGGGCGGGTAGTATGCGAGCCGCTTGAACACGGTCCTGCTCTCCCTCCCATTCGCTCTCACAGCGTTAAGCCCCAACTTCGGACTAATCTGCAAAATCGGCTTCTCGCACACGACCTCGCCCTCGGGGAACTCGCCCACAACGCGGCAGATGTACTCCTTCTTCACCGTGCGCCCCCGGATCTGCGCGCTCATGTCCTCGGCCGCTGCCTTGTGCTTCCCGATGAACATGATGCCGCTTGTCAGCCGGTCGAGGCGGTTGCACGGCAGCGGGTTCCATCCGTACCCGCGATCCGCCCGCAGCACCTCGATGATGCTGTTGAAGTTGTAGCGGCCGGCGGGGTGCACGGGCATGCCCGCAGGCTTGTCGATGACGATGATGTTGTCGTCTTCGTGGACGATGCCGATGGGGCTCGCCGTGCAGGGCGGCTCGTGGCGGTGCAGGGTATGTGATATTACATCGCCATTCTTGACGATGGTGCTGGTGCTCGGCACTGGCTTGCCGTTGAGCACGACGCGGCCTTCCTTGATGGCCTGCTCGTAGTATTCCTGCGGCCGGTCGCGGAACTCCGACGCGAAGATGTCGAGGATCTCGCGCCCCCGCCAGCGCTCCTTGCAGAAGGTGTTGTATGTGTAGTGGTACGGCGTCACCTTGCGCAGGCCATCTTCGAGGTAGTATGGCGGCGGCCACGGGTTGCAGGGCGTGATGGCAACCTTTGGTGGCTCCTTCCACGGGAAGGTGTCGTCGGGCAGGGGCGGATATTTGTCGCGCACAGGCGAGGGCACGAGAGCCATGGACGGCGCGCCGGAGGGTGTTTTCGGGACTGGAAGGCGGCCTTTGGACCTCAGGTAGGCGAGGATGCGAGGGGAGGGCATGTGACCCGCCGATGATTGCGGGGCTCTGCTGCTGCGTGCGTGGAAAAAAGCGACCCAGAACTTTTCGTACTGCATGAACCGAGGCTCGACGGTATCGATAAGACACGGTGCTCAGCACGCGTCGAGTGCTCCGTCACCGCGCGTTGCCATCCCAGTGCTGACATATTCTCGGAATGGCTCACAACACATTGAAAGCGCGTCGGCGCAGCGACTACAAGTTCCATCTCGAATACCGCACACGATGGTAAGCTGCTACTTTGCTCCACACGCCTCGCCCGCATTGACCTCGGCCAGGAGCGACAACGACATGTACCACCACCTGAATAACAGCGTGTACTACTATCTCTTCGACTCCGTCGTGAACACCTACCTAATCACGCACTGCTCGCTGCATCCCCCCACCTCATCTCAAATCGGCCTCGTGGTGCACTCGCACTGCGACTACTTTGCGCCCACCGAGTTCCCAGCCGTCGTGGACCTTGCGCTGCGCGTCAACAAGCTCGGCAAAAGCTCTGTCACCTACGAGATAGGCGTCTTCGAGCGCGGCCAGGAGGAAGTGAAGGCCGTTGGAGAGTTCGTCCATGTCTTCGTTGACCGCGAGAGCAGAAAGCCGGGCCAGGCGGGCATGGCTGGGGAGCTGAAAGATGGCTTGATGAAGATCCAGGCCGACAAGGCGAAGCTGTAGGCGGCGCTGTGCGCGAATCCATCCGCGAGGTGTAGGTAGTGAACGAGACTGCCGCTCGTTGATAATGCCTACTGGTGTGCTCCACTAGGTGCATTTTGGCGTCCGCAACATAGACAGACCTGGCATGCGTTGAGGCGTTCAGCCTTGTTGAAACAGGGCGTTGGCTACCGAGTACGAGGCCGCTACAGCATTCCGGAGAAGGCGGGGTACCGCGGGGGTACCAAGCTACTTTGTCTGGGTAGTTTGTCTTTGTTCTTTCTCCCAAGTCGTGGTCGCGACGATCTGTGGCTACCTGTCGGTACCGATGTTGGAACATCAACCGACATTTATCTGAAGAGGTCCTCACTTCGCCCACCATCTGCCTCTGCGTTAGCAGAACGAGGTGGCTGCAAGACCCAGAAACTCAGGATTTTGAGAGGCAGTCAAAACCAAATCGCGAATCTCTTGATCTTTGGGCGGCTGCAGTCTGTTTCTCATTGCGACTTTACGTTTGGTTTGCCGAAGGGTCTGCTTCGTGTGCGGATGTGAAGGCATGTCGAACGCTCAGTCTTGTCGACGCATCTTGTTCGCGTCTTTGCACTTGCTCGCGGAGGTGAGGAGTGCCTGTTTGGGACTGGGCTTTGTTTGCCGGGGCTAGTGCCTTCCCCTTCGAAGCTCTCAGTCACCACTTCTACCCTCCGCTTCAACACATACTGCATCTGACCGATCAAACATGCGACGCCTGCGCTGCGAAATCTTGATCTCGAATCCAAATCAATGTCAGCTCATACTACTCACTGCACGCATCTGACCAATCGTTAACGCGGCGTTGCTCAGCTCTGGACTTCCAGCAGCAAGACCCTGGGTCTGGCCTCGCTCTCAGCCTTGCGGGCGCCATCACTCGCTTGATCGCCTGACATTCCCTAATCCGGACGATAAGCTCAATATCACTCCGAATCTGCGTGCTAAACTCTTCTTGCACTTCCGATAGCACCCTTTAGGCGAACCAGTCTGGACGCTATTGCGCAAGTGTACGAGCAAGATTGCTATCAAAAGGTCTCAGCTCGCTTCGCACGTGTTGGAGAGCCGTGTACCGGGTTGTCCGCCACGAGTGTGGACTGTAGTCTACTATGTATCCTGGACCATACCGGCAACTGACCTCTCTTGACCGGAAGTCTGACTTCTAGGCTCGACACTCGGACTCCAACGTCTCCCGGTCCAAATCCACCAGACAGCTTATTCGCTGCAGCCTTTTGCCGCTCTGGTCTCGTATGCAGAGTCTCGCTGCTATACACAAAAACTCCAGGCTACCCAGAGATACACTACAACTGGCCGTCCTCCGGGTCTTACAACCACGACGGACTATCGAAAGCTTACGTTGCCAAGGACCTTCAGCTAGACTACACTCTAAGATACGCGAGAAAGCCGAAGACAAGTTCTCACAAGCAATACATGACCGGTCTCGATTTACCCTTCCTTGCTTGACAACACACATTGCTGCTCTTCCGACCACTCAGAGTCCACAACGACTTACTCTATCTGTCTCAGCTCCCATTGCCAAGAGTATCACCCCGAATGGCGAGCATATGCTCAGTCCAGTTCGCCAGCTGGGCATCCTCAAGCTTGCTAAGCTTACGCTTCATCTTGTACGCATTGCTTATACCAGCAAAGAGGCGCAAGCCAGACTTGAAGGCCTTCAGCCGTGGACAGTCTGGATGTTGTTCAAGTCAGCAGATGCTCGGGAAAACCGACAGCATGTCGAGTCCGGAGCTCCATAGCAGGGTTGAGAACTGCATATAAAGATACTCAAATGTCTGGTCAGACATAGTATCTCCAGCTTCAGTTGCAACGAGCTTCTTGAGAGATACAGAGCAATTCTCTCCCCGCCTAGTATCATTCCGAGTTTACCTCCCTGGATCATGCACCTTGCCAACCTTCTTCTGCTGGCTTCTTCCGCCGCAGCCATCTCACTACCAAACCTGCCCGACATCTCTGCACTCTTTGCTCGCAGCAACAACATTGTCCGTAAGCAAGGGAGTAGCTCTGGCTCATGTCCCGCAGTCTGGTCCCAGATCTCCAAGGATCTGACTGCAAAGTTCCTAAGCAACGGACAATGCAACCCAGATGCTCGCGCAGCCATCCGAGCTGTCTTTCACGACTGCGGAGGTTCGTCATACCCATACGCTTGCCTGTCTTCCTCACTAATAGACCCCAGCATGGAACAAAGCTCAAGGCGCCACAGGCGGCTGCGACGGCTCCCTCGTTCTTGCCGGCGAGCTCGGGCTGCCAGAAAACAAGGGCCTCGATGCCATTGGCGGCTACCTCAAGAAACTGGCATACAGCTACCAGGTCGGCGTAGCAGACATGATCGTGTTTGCCGGCAGCCACGCAATCGTGACCTGCCCCGGCGGTCCGCGCGTGCAGACATACATCGGCCGCAAAGACTCGTCCACCAGGGCACCACCCGGCTTGTTGCCCGACGTTAACGCCCCGGCAGACAGTCTTTTCAAGCTCTTCCAAGACAAAGGCTTCAACGCCGTCGACCTCGCCGCTCTGCTCGGCGCACACTCAACGAGTAACCAGTTCCACTTCAACGAATCCTCGGACGCTGTCGGCGCGCCGCAGGATTCTACCCCGGGCGTCTGGGACGTCAACTACTACGCTGAAACCACTGCGCCGCCTAAGGGCGTGCTGGTTCTCCCGAGTGACGCCAAGCTGGCCGCACATGCCACCGTCGGTAAGGAGTTCAAGGGCTTTGTGGGGAATGCGGGGAAGTGGAATGGCAAGTTTGCGGACGCGATGGCGAAGATGGAGAGGTTTGGGTCAGATGGGACATTGAAAGGGATGGTGGATTGTACGAATGTACTGCCAGCGACGACGGTGGCGAAGAGGGAGATGAGGGGCATGCCGATATTTGCGCCGAGACATTGAAGTAGTTATCTTTGAATTATGAGAATTATGTGCCGCGAGAGGCTCTGATCCCTGGAGGGTGTTCCGACACAGTAAACGATGAAGTGCATCATGCCGACGCTGCAAACGTGAGGCTCCATGACCGTGCAAACGAGATGTAACTGAAGACGCTACGCAACCAGGCTTGCCAATACAAGAAGGACAAGGACGACGAGCACGTCAAGCTAATGAGTAAGGACTACAAGGATGTTGAAAGCCAGTTTAACGCACGTCTCAAGCAGGAGAAGAGTCTCTTTAAGAGCCAGCTGCGAGCAGCGGAAGTGAAGACACAAATCACGACAGCAGTGCAACCGCACAAGCAAGGCTCCAGGAGGGTGTCAAAGACCTTAGGCGTCGAGAAGCGCAAAAGTCGGCGAGCTACTTCTTGAAGAAGGGTCGAGAGAGCCTCGAAGAAAAAGTGCAAGCCTTGCGGGAAGATTACGAGCAGGTAGCCCAGGTCAAGCTTGAGACCGAGGCCCAGAACTCGGTCCTGAAAGAAGAGCTAGAACCGCTCAAGCAGCTTTACAGCTTGACGTCTTGCAATGAAGGCGTACCTCAATTTGATAGCAGAACAACTTCGAACGACGATGCGACAGCGAAAAAATGCACATAGCATTGGGAGCATCCCTGAAATGGGTAAGGTTGGTAGCACGTTCGTCTAAGCAAGAATTCAGTGAACGCCTTATTACTTTGAGACGACATGTGCGTCTGTACTTGAGAGCTAAGTGGTGTGATGTTGACAGACCTGCCGCTTCGATCTGTTTGGTTGTCCAGAAGATCCTCCCAGTTTCATCTTCACCTTCATCTCCCACGTGGGGCGGACCCGCTCGCTCTTGCCTTGATGATGGCCTGCGCAGAAAAAACAACAACGCCACGCCAAAATGACAACAACGTCAAACATACCGCCTCTCACGGTCAGCTTTACACGGCTCCTGTTTGCAACTTCCACTGACATGTTTCGATGGACCTCGGCCTGGGCGCGCTTTTCGTGGATGTAGCGGTGACAACCGGAAGCTCGCCGACGCCAAATCGACCCCAGGATGATACGACAGCGCCAGCAGCTGCTGATAAGGACAGGAGAGATGGTGGTCGCAGGCCAGACGAAGACCTCGAGGGTGGTCCCGTGATCGACAGCGGCCTGCCGTTTGGTATGCAGGTCGACACATATGCAGAAAGCTCGATCAGATCGCTGATGCAGGAGCGTGATTTACTGGAAGAAGGGATTGCTCAGCATGAGAAAGCTTACGAAGGGTTAGAGCAACGCGTATGCAAGAGAGCTGCTGTTGACGCCGACATCCCTGTTGAGGTGGTGCGCCGTTTGAACCGCCTCGAAAATGAAGTCGAACGCTACCGAGACGAGAACACGAACCCACGAGACAATCTCAAAGCCACCCAGAGCGATGTTATCGAACTTCAGGATGAGGTCGCCGGGCAAAACAACAAATTGAAAGGCGCTGGCAAAAGGTCCGCAACGTGAAGGAGGTGGCCGGCAAACAAGAGGAAAAAGCAAAGAGCGCCATCAACGATAAGCAGTTGCGAGCTTCTTCCGAGCGAAAGATGAAGCAGGAACGAGACGAAGCCGTCTCCAAAGTAGCGCAACTCACCAAGCTCTGCGATGACATCCAGACAGACCTCGAGGCCGGAGGTGCCGGCGGACCACACTTGCGCGTGACCGACCCTGCGTCAGACCCTGCTGTTGCTGTAATTCCAGTGGAGCCTCCAATCCAGCGGGCTCATGTCCAGCAGTTGTTCGCCGACTTGAAGTCCAATCAGTACAGGATCACTGATCACTTGCAGCAGTGACACACAGACTAGAAGAAACCGAAGCTACCCACCCGCCAAGTAGTCGGCGCCAAGTACGTGGACGAGAATCGAGATAAAGGAGCTGTCGAGCTTGACAAACTCTATGCCGACATGGTGGATCTGACAATCGAGGGCCATATGCCAACGGGTGTGGAGCACGATGGCCCGCGTTCCACACGCAGCCTCCAGACGATCTGCCGCAACGCCGAGGAACGACACAACGATGGAAACTGAATCGCTAAGCTCACAACTGGGTGTTTCGAATGTCTAAGTGCGAGACAGTCCGTCTGGCTGGAGGGCTGAAGACTCACAACGCTCATTTCCTATGACCCTCACCTTGTTCTCGACCCTTTGCTCTTTCTTGGTTCGGTGGACCTCATGGCTGCAGTCTCTTTTCCTTCGTTGCATGTGAAAGCTCAGTGTCCACCGCCCTGTGAGCGCACCGGCTGACCTTCCAAGCTATCAACGCCGTCGCGCGGGTACGACTAGTAGCTTCTCTCTTCCACTTCCAAGATTGTCGTTTCCCACGCTACTTGCGTGGCAGCTGTTGAACGGTAGAACTTCCCTCGAAAATCAGGAAAGTGGAAATTGCGTCCTTCTCCACGTCATGTAGTCTGCAGGTCCAAAGTTCTAGTTTTTCCTGTCATCTCACTCGCTTAGCGCTCATCTCCCTTACCAGCCAATCGGGGTCTCAAACCGCCTTCCAACCCCATTTCCGGCCACGAGACGGCAGCCAGCTCAGACTCCCGTCAACCGCACATCGTTATGGTTGCCGAAGCTTATCGATTGGCAGTTGTGTTGTCTGACGAACCACGCGCGTCGATGCTGCGTACCTGCAGACCGGACTTCGGATAAGCCCCGTTTCAAGTGGAGCTGACATGGCCCCCAATCATCAGCACGATGCCCTGATGCGCCGAGATGGGTGGTTGGCAGCGTTTGTATAAGACAGCCGGGTGTGACGGTTCGGGCTTTGCTGTTGTTCTGCTGGTCACTCACTCCTTGTCATTCCTTTCCAGTGTGAACTTGAAGTTCCACATCATCGCTGTGCGATCCTTATACAGTGCGATCATCACACTTTTTTGAAGTAGATCGTGCCATACTGCCGGATCAGACTCATACACTCCTTCCTTTGAAAACCACCCACGATGCAATTCCTTACGCTGCTACTTTCGTCGGCCTCCGTGGCCTCGGCGACGCACTACAGCCATGCCCACTTCCATCGTCGCAACATCGAACTCACCCGAGGCGTTGATGATGTTGTCGACAATGTCAAGAACGAGACCAACGACCTCGTGGACAGGGTCTCCGATACCACCGACTCGGTGCTCGCTCGTGTCCAGTCTTGGACCATCCCAGCAAGCTGCCCCTGGAAGATCTCCTGGCCCCTGCCAGATACACCTATGCCTACTATCGACGATGTCGACATCCCTCAGCTATCTCTGTTCCCTCGTCCGGACTCCACTGCCAATACCTTGACCATTTACAACTACTGCGACTACGACCTCTACTTCGAGCCTCACGTTGGCAACACCGTTGAGGACGTCGGTCACATCTCTGCTGGCGGCAAGCTCGACCGCCCCTTCGAGGCCGCACCCGAGGGCTCGGGTGTCAACCTGAAGGTCTCAAAGACGAAGGGCGACTACTCGAAGCCTGTCCAGATCGAATATGCCGTGTCCAGCGGCACAGTGTGGTACGACATTAGTCTCATCGACTGTCTAGGCCGCACAGAAGACGGGCTAAGGAACGGGGACACGAGCTCGTGCGCGGGACACGAAAGTGGACTGCAGATGGGCCCTTCCAAGGACGCGATCAGCTTCCAGTGCGGTGCTGGCGCTTGGTGTGACGACCAGGCTTATCTTTACGAGGTACGTGTCCCTAGTGATTGGGTGCTGTGAATGTAAGCTGACTTGTTCAACAGGAGAACCTCTGCAAGAAGAGCAACCCCAACTCGGCATGTGGCGCTGAGAAGGGCATGGCTGTTGAGTTCTGTGCTAGTAAGCGCAAGTGATACTTTTCTCGATGACTGATGAAGGGCGTTCTGGGAATGGAATGGGATGACGATATACACGACGATGAAGGCGCTCCAATCCAGTAACTCTTGGGATTCCTTTGCTTCTAGGCCCCGTTCGTAGTATATGAAATGACAAACCCTGTTGCGGCTTGGACACTTCACTTGCTTGCTTTTCTGTGAGACTTTTTTTCTTCCTCGAGGCGGATTGATGATCGAGGAGAATGGAGATATGGTGAGGTGCCACGGGAGTGCTATGTTTCGGCAAAAATGAGTCATTTCGTGGTGCAATCGTCTTGAGGTCGGGGGTCTGGTGTATGGTTTTGGACCTTTTGCGCCGCAGAAGCCTAAAACAAGATCAACTACCTGAGACAGTGAGGGGTAGGCAACAGTTATCCACGCATCGGTTGCGAGCGCGGATAGATCCTCTGTTGGCTACAAGTTTCTCTGCGGTGCAAGAGTGGGGGATGGGTGTAAGCGCAGCGCAGACGGCAGATGCCCGGACTGCGCCTTTCCCAGCAAGCGCGCCTTGACACCCGGCGTGTCAGCGAGAACGAGATGAGCAGCACATGGGTGGCGACGACTATCTCCTTGCGCATACGCGCCGCATGTCTTGCTGCCTTCCAGACATCGATTTGCCATCCATACCATAGCTGGCAAATTAAGATGCCGCACGCCATGCGCCGTAGATCATACGATGGAAGAGATGCTCCGAGTCATGCCTCATCGAGTTCATCTCATGTGGACCTTGAAAGACACACAGGAAAAAAGGACGCGATGCTGATTTGCCAATCTGTTTTGTAGGGCCATCCTCCCAGTCGCATTTATAGTTTAAGCACAAAGGGCACCTTTAATTATTAGAATAACACTTTAAAGAATTAATCTTAGCAAACACATTTAACAGGATATCCTCTACTAACTTTGCTAAATTATTCTTAGGGCCCTTAATAAGATTAAAATTATATCTAATCCTTTTAATTTTGCTAGCTATATAGCTTTGCTTACCTACTACTTAGCTAGTATATCTATTGCTAAACTGCCTCTTACTAGTATTAATTAAGTAAACATTAAAGATTGCACAGAGAAGTTAGGACAATACAGATAACAACGCCTATCGCTACGTCCTACTAGCTCCTCTTGAGATCTGCAACGAGGACGGTTTGTAGGGCCATCCTCCCAGTCGCATTTACAGTTTAAGCATGAAGGGTACCTTTAATTATTAGAATAACGCTTTAAAGAATTAATCTTAGCAAATGTATTTAACAGGATATCCTCTACTAACTTTGCTAAATTATTCTTAGGGCCCTTAATAAGATTAAAATTATATCTAATCCTTTTAATTTTGCTAGCTACATAGCTTTGCTTACCTACTACTCAGCTAGTACATCTATTACTAAACTACCTCTTACTAGTATTAATTAAGTAAATATTAAAGATTGCACAGAGAAGTTAGGACAATGCAGATGACGACGCCTATCGCTACGTCCCACTAGCTCCTCTCGAGATCTGCAACGAGGACGGTCCTTCCATCACCTACATACCTGAATGAACACGCCAGCGAGATTCTGAAGGTCACGAGCGACACATTTGGCAAGCGAACGACCCACCAGGATGGCACACAAACCAACATTGTCACTTATGGGCAGCGATTTCATCCATAAGATGCGCGTATATACTTCAGCGGTGTTATGGCCATAGCTGTAGTCGACTCAATATGCGTTACGGTCATATGTGGTCGAAAGAGGGCTCGGAAGGTCTCCTTTTGGAGCACACAGCTGAGACTTGCATAGTAGTATGAGAATACACGAACGTCTTGAGGAAACTTCTGGGGCGCGACCACTCGCGTTTACTAAAAATGCATGGCAGCCTGGAGTAGTTTCCGGATCGGGAAAGAGCCGATGCTTGGTCCCAATTAAACAATGTCTGACATCTCACTGCATGATATGTGGAATTGAGCTTGGCCTTCTAAAAGACCAGTCGCCCCACCAAGCTCGAAACGAGAACCCGTCTTCTTGAAATACACTCAGCATGACGGTCAACATGCACAACATTACTTCTTTAGCCACGTTTTCCAATTTCCTTACGCTCTGTGCGATATGGTTAGCTTACCATCTGATTCATGTCCTGTACAACATCTCGCCATGGCATCCGCTGCGTCGCTTCCCCGGGCCGAAGCTGGCAGCTGCATCTCTATTGTATGAGTTCTGGTACGATATGGTCTTGGGCGGAACATATACAAACCAGATCAAAACGATGCACAGGGTCTACGGTTGGTCTATCGTGTAACTTGCCATATCAGGCGAAGCTCTTAGCACTGACAGATGACCCACAGGTCCAATCGTGCGAATCGGTCCCAGTGAGCTTCACTGCAATGATCCAAGCTTCGTCGATGAAGTATATGCCTCTTCTGGGCGCAAGAGAGACAAGCATGCCCACTTCCTGGCCATGTTGACCGGACCAAATCGACTCTCATCCTTTGGTACTGCCGAACATGACTTGCATCGCGTGCGCAGTAATGCACTGAACAAGTTCTTTTCACGCGCCCAGATCACAAAGTTGGAACCACAGATCAAGCAGCTGACCGAGCAACTGTGCGAGAAGCTCCTAAGTGAGTATTAACAAGTACATTCCGTGGACTCGCTACTTGGCCGCGGCTGCGCCGCTATTGACGTCCTATGTTTCTGGCAACCTTGGTGCGCTCATGAAGGAGATGTTTGTCAACACCCCTGAACGTGTCGATCGAGCGGAACGCGACTATGAAGATGGTGTGTTGCGCAAGAGACCTGTAATCTTCGCCGACATCCTTGCGTCGTCGCTGCCAGAGCACGAAAAGTCCAAGGAACGCCTCTTGGGCGAAGCATTCTCTGTGATGTCAGCGGGCACTGAGACGAGTTCTGTAGGTGAGCTGGTTCACGATCCGAGGTCTGCGCTGACGCTTCTTATGAACAGTGGACAATGGCCATCATCACGTATCACGTCCTCTCGCAGCCTGAAGTCCAAGCAAAACTGAGCGGGGAGCTCAAAAGCGTGGATCTTGACAGTGTATCATGGCTTGAACTCGAGAAGCCACCGTACCTGAGTGCAGTTATAGCTGAAGGTCTGCGATTGTCCTACGGCATACCTTCAAGATTGGCACGCATTGCGCCACAGGAGGATCTAATGTATCGAGACAAAATGAACGGCAGCCAAACTGAGTATGTCATCCCAAGAGGTACAGCCATTGGCAGTAAGTCACATCTCTCCGCTGGGTTTCTTGAAACTGCCGCCCCTGACGCATGCATTAAGTGTCCTCCGCGATCATGCATGACAACGAAGACGTTTTTTCCCAATCGGCCGCGTTTCTGCCCGAGCGATGGATGAGTGGGGATGCTCCACAGAGAGCGGCGATGGAGAAGAGCTTCCTTGCCTTTTCGAAAGGAAGCCGGCAATGCGTTGGAATCAAGTACGTCTCTGCCTTCAATGTACCTCTGAATGACGAACGCGGCTGACATGACTCTCCCACTACTAGCCTAGCCTATTGTGAGCTCCATATGACGATAGCTGCGCTAGCTGTACGAGTTTTCCCTCGCATGAAGTCGTTTGAGACCACGATCGATGACGTCAAATACGATCATGAGCTCTTCACAGCGCGAGGTAAAAGAGGAAGCAAGGGCATCAAGGTTACAATGGTCTAAACCAAGATGTTGTTGGGTAAATGGTGATATCTTGTTGGATACAGCTTGTCTCCCTCAATCAATGATGCCGGGCGGCAAGAAAGAAATGTAGTCAAGGGGCGCGGGCTCAATTCCATCAGGCTGGCCAGTGATGCGCACCATGTCGCCCTTCTGCACTGCAACACCCCTGAACGTGATGCGAGTCGCGGTGTGCCCGTCCAGATACCTCGACGGCTCGTGTCCCAGCTTCTTTTCGTTGTCACCCTTCCAGACTCCCACTGTCTGATTACCAATCTCGAGCTTGTAAGACGAGGTGCCGTTGAACAAGTCATAATAGTTGACAGCCACATCATAGGTCCCAGAATTGAATGGCACCTCAGTGGTAGCGGTACCGGCGGTTGTGTTCGAAGCGGTGACGATCGCTGTGAAGCCTGAGGCGGTGTGGAATGGGTTGACGACGTAAGACTTGTATCCATCCAGCTTCATGCTCTCGGCTTCGATCCTGTACGGGTGGTTACCAACGCGACCAGTCTCATCGTCGATTCTCGAGAGATTATAGAAGTATTGTGTGATGGAATCACGCCAGACGAGTGAATGTCCAGCTTGATACGTTTGCCGGAAAAGTTGATGTTCGAAGCGTTCTTCGTCGATCTTGCCCTTCAATGACTCCCACTGCGTTTGAAACTCTTGCGCGCTGGCTGCTCCCTTGTAATGAGCGTTGTAGAAGTGCTGAATGACTGTCTCGTTTGTCGATTTTAGGCGCTGTGTGTACGGCACATGATGGAACCAAAGCAAAAGGTTATCCGGAGTCTTGTCAATGTCGTTGTAGATCTCGGCAATCTCGGGCGGATAGTTGCCTGCGTTGCCGGTACCGTTCTCGATCGTGCGGTCCATCCCAATCGTAACATTGCCAGCTCGCAGCCACTGTCCCCATCCGTTGTTGTCCTGCGAGGCCGGATTGGGGCCGAAGTGCGTGTAAAGGATGTCAGTCAAGGTTTGGACACCAAGGTTGCCACTGTAATTTTCGTAGGCAGGCCACGACTTCATCGAGATGTCAGTGATGGTGTCAAGAACGACCTCATCTGCGCCAAATGTTAATCGAGTCCAGTCTTGCAGGATGATTTTCGAGTCAAGTGAAGCGTCCCAAGCCAGTTTGCCGTACGCGTACAGGTTTGACATGGCCATATGGCTACCAAGCCAAGTGGTGTTTGTCCCAGCACCTGGTACGCCTGCATATCCGCCAAGCGGCCGCTTGAACCTCTCTCCCGTAATGACGTCTTTGATCTTTGTGGTCTTGTTCTCGGCTCGCAAGTCAAAGTCGAGGATCTCCTTCCACAAGGGGGCCAGGTAGACGAAGTGGCAGTTTTGTCCCAGGTACTCTGGAGTCACTTGGAGTTCGATAGCGGTGGATGTGTTGTGAAGAGCTGCAAACAGAGGCGAAGGTGCTTCCCGGACCTGGAAATCGATGGGCCCGTACTTGATCTGTATAATTACGTTGTCATCGAATTTGCCATCCAGATGCTGAAAGAACTCTAGCTGTGCATTTGCACGGTCGGAGGTCCAGTTTGCATAGGTGATGTGATTGTCATACACAAAGGCCCTGAACATCACCACGCCACCGTGCGGTTGGACTGCTCGGGCGAACATGTTTGCGCCGTCAGCGAGGGTGCGGTTGTAGGTAAGAGGCCCTGGCTGACCCTCGCTGTTCGCTTTGACGAGATAGCCCGCCATGTCTGGTACCTGGGTAGGTTAGTGCTGCTTTCGTCTACCAAGATGTTACTGAGACTGACCTTCTTGTAGATCTGATCGGTGATGTTCGCCCACCACACATCGACCTTCGGATCCAACGGATCGAATGTGCCCAGTGTGGCGTTGGGAGAGGCGAAGTTGAGTGAGATGCCTAATTGCACCCCGTAGGGTCTCATAGCATCAGCCAATCTGCCCAGACCCTCAACGTTGCGATCGCTCAGCAAAGTCGCGTTGGCGTTGACATTGTTGACAATGACACCATTGATTCCCACAGATGCCAGCAAGCGCGCATATTCGGCAGCCCTTGTGGTGTTGTCGACAACATAACCGCCACCGAAGAAATTCGAAGCGCCGCCGTAACCTCTCTCGATCGACCCGTCCATATTATCCCACTCGTTAGTCCATCTGATTGGCGCTTGTGGGTTGGAGATGTAATGCGCTGATGTGAGGTTGTTGCGCGCGACCTGAGAGAGGTACTCGAAAGCCCCGTAGAGTGCGCCCCGTTCATTGCGTCCCAGTATCACGACACTCTCGTCGCCGGTGCTTAGCAGGAAGCCGTCATCTTCGAGTTCATCCACATCGGAGATACTGCCGTAGGCTGCAGTGTATGCATCAAGAGTTCCCACGATGATGGCTGACGAGTTCGGGGCGCCATTGGAGGTTATATCCACACTTTTCCCCATGATGCTCTTGAGACCCCTCTGTAACTCTTGCCCCGCGGTGTAGACTGGGCTGACCTTCGTGGAGTTCAGCGCAACAATGGATGAAGGCACTTGCTGAGACTCGCAGCCCTCAGCAGCCGGTGCGTAGCGAAGCCAGCCCTGAGAGCCATCTTCACCAAGCACACTGCCCAGCAAAAGAGGCACTATGGCGACAAGGAAGTGCATGGCGACGTTTCGAGACGATCCTCTTGGCTTCAACTCAGCAGCCTACAGACGCTCACAACACTTATACCTTACTGTGGTTTTGAACAGACAACCACATCGTCATTGGTTGACCTGGTAGCAAGGCCATCGAGCCGGCATTCAGGCTGAAGTGCACACGAGAAGGCACCATGACTTGTGATACGCACGGGGATTTAGCACCGAAAGAGCACAGTTGGTGGAGGAATTGCTCCGAGATGCGGAGTATGGGGAAGATGTCATCGCTCATCGCGCGTGGGGAAGCCGGCGGCTCTGGTGGGCCGAAATTTAGCCGCTTGGCGGAAACACGGAAATGAACACGAACACGCGTCGATCAGCCGCCTCCTGCACGCCATCAATAATCACAGCAGGACGCATCTGCACAACTCTCCAGAATACATTCTGCATCTTATCGATCACACTGTTATGTGATTGCTGTCTCATCTCTCCAGAATTCTATAGCCCCTTTCACCGCAAACAGTTGCGCGCGACCAGCAATCATCGACATTTCATCAGTGCATTACAACCTGAACGTGTTAGTGTAAAGGCAATCATCTGAGGGGGGTTTTACTTGCCGCTACATGGTCATCCATGTATTTCGAGATGTCTCCCAAGAAGCAGGCAGCCAGGATGCTGACTCCTCCGAACGCGATACTGACATAGTACACCCATTTGTATGCCTCAGCATACGCCAGCTGGCCTGCGAGCACGACTGCTTCATATGCACCAGGTACGCCTTTGATTCCTGGAAGCTCCTCAAGTAGTGGCAGAAGAGATGCGCCGGTGATCACGATGGCTTCCTCGATGACCTTGGGAGAAGTGATGTTGAGTTTGGTCACCATGACGCCGCCAATGTAGTGCGTCGCCGAGGGAACGAACTTCGAGATGAAGACGTTGTAGTAGACGCAATAACCTACCGATCCACCAATGACACGAATGGCCAGAGTCAGTGCAGCTACAGTCGCGATGAGGTCGTCTGGGCAGATGATGGTGGAGATGATCGACGCAGGAACGACGATACCGCCGATACCGAGCCCGGCCAGGATAAGAAGACCCCACAGCTGGTTGAGGTTGTCGACTCGAGCGATCGCCAGCGATCCGCATCCTGCAGTCATCAAGACTGAAGATGCAATCAGCAACTCCTTGTTATGACCCCGAAGCACCGAGAGCAGCCACAGAACGATACAAGCTCCTGCGAGGATGGAGAAACCAACTGGAATTCCTCGGATGCCGACGCCAACTGGATCGTGACCATAAACGTTAAAGGCCTGTGTAGGCCAGAACATGAGGATGGAGAAGAAATTAGCGCCCGAGATGAACGTAATTACCAAGGTCAGACCGAGGATGCGGGGCTCTTGACGCAGACGCTTGGGAAACATAGGGTGTTTCGCCCATTTTGCTTCCCACAACACGAACGCCACGATCATCACTGCACCGAGGACCAAAGGTGCAAGTACATGAGCGCTCGACCACGGGTATTGGTAGCCGCCCCATTGCATACCTGCAATTTCATGTTAACAAATAGACTCATGAAGGAGTTGATGCGGGCGACTGACCAGCCATGAACAGGATCATCCCTCCCACTGAAAGAAAACCACCGATGTAGTCAATTTCCGCCAAAACCTGCTTGCGACTCATTCCCATGCTGTTCACTCGAGGAGGCGGGTGGTAGAAGATGACGGTCAACACAAGGCCAATGAAGGCCCAGACACCGCACCAAAGACCAATCCACCTCCAGCTCGAGTGTGAGGCGATCAACTGCGCCCACAGGACCGATGGGCAGAACGGAATGATGGTGAAAATCAGGACCGCAACGTACTTGCCGCGCTGGCTAGTGGGCGCGAGCTCCGAAGTGACGGCCAACGCTGTAAGCTCGTTGATGCCTGCGCCAATTCCGGAGAAGACCATGCCGCCAATGAAGACGTTCATAGAATGTGCCGTTGAGCAAATGATCATGCCTACGATGAGGAAGCACGCGCCGACGATGGCTACCCAGCGTCGCCCTACGATATCCGAGATAGAACCCACGAATGGGCAAACAGCTGCGAGGGAGAGCAGATTGGCCAGCACGAACCAGATCCACCGGTCTGTACCACCAATGTCGGCGTAAATGTACGGAGGGACGCCGCCGAAGAGGTACACAGGTATCTGACTGCCAGTCCATACTTTGCGGTCATTAGTACGACGCTCACTGACTGTGAATGTCAGGACCTACAGAAAGCCATGGCAATCAGCGCCATCATGCGCTTGAAGTTCATGGGCGGCTCGTGGTCATGGTCCTCACCATCACCATATGTTCTGAGGCCATCCTTCTCGTAGTAGTTGTTGTGGCCGGGTACTCGCTCGTTGGTGTGGACTTGCTCGATGTGCTCCAATGTCGCCTTTGTCGGCGAGTGTTCCGAATTGACTGCAGAGTCAGCATGTTCATCGCCCATCGACCAAGCGGCACACACCGGAGCTGCCGCTACGCTCAGCCATGTTGTTCAATATCTGACGGCAAGGAGTCGTGGTCAGGAGAGATTTTCAAGCACTGACGCAAAGGTTTGCTTGGAGAGGCCCGACTGAGACCGCCTCCTTGGCCTTGCGATACTTCATCTTATACTTGCAGCATCTTCATGCATTGCGGCTCATGGTTTCCTATCTCAGACCGCATGCCGCAGGAAATCGCGGGGTATCGCGCGACTATCGAGCGTGGCTTGCATGCGGAACGACTTCGCTGGCAAAAGACGGTAATTTTGTTCTGGACCATGTCTCCAGTCTTTGATTATTGGAGGACCACTCGGGTTCCTAGCGAGCTACGCAAGCCTTCAGACAAGCTTTTGGCCCCGTGAGCGAAGGTCCATGTTGCTGCTTGATCTTCCGCTGCTAACCAATCCCATAGCCTCGGTATTTTACCTCAATCATTAGCGCAGATCTACCCCGCGTTGCTTTGTGGGCGCTTGAGGCTTGAGTGCACGACCGCGCTACGGGCGCCTCCTTCCTCTTGCTCGGCAGTTGTTGCGCCACTTCATGGGACGTCTTTGTCTCCCCAAGAATACTCATGCTCTGCATCGACAGCATCGTACACGACAAAGCTGTATGCCTCGATGCCTCACGCTATCCGTCCCCCACCTGAGACGTTGCGGTATCGTGGTTCGATGGGGTTGCTGAGTGTCTTGACGAGTCGTCCGCCGTGTGTCGAGCATTATCGATTTACCCAGATTGCACCGCAGAAACACCGACTCATGTCGTGAGGCCTAAGCTAGCACATTATCTCGCTTCATCCCTTTGCCTGAACTCTTGATCTCAATGTGCTATCCGATGGCCGTATCTGGCATAATCTCTCGTCTTGACTCTATCTCTTGATTCGACACTCTGTGTAATCTTGCCGCTGGAACATGGCAAAGAGGCGCTGATCACACCGTTACTGATCAATGACGCTGCAACATCTGGTCCCGCGGGAAGCTCGAGCCGTCGACGACGGGGTACCCAGGCCTTTGACATATCCATCAGCCTGGCGCCCGGGTTCCGAAGCCGTCAAAGACTAAATCGCAGTGCAGTGACCTCATTGTCTCCGCGTAAGCCTTGACCGCAGGAACAATACCATCATGGGCTTATTGTCAACTTCACACATCCGTATTGCCCGAGCTGCGAAGGTCACATGCGGTGATAACTCGAACAAAGCAGCATGTACTCGAATCCATAACTAACACCTTACTTCACTCTCTCGGTTCATTGGCGTTTCTGCTCATTACCTCTCGTGCAAATATAGCTTTTCGAATATCACCGGCACAGCATCAACATACAATCTGCATGGCCGCCAAGAGCTCCCATAGTCATCCACCCCACCATGTCCCTTAACTCGCACCAACCGCACAGCGAGCCGAAAAAATCGTACGGATGTGAACTATGCGTAGACGAGGTAGCGGAGCGAGCGCTTTAAGACAAACAACATGCAAGCTTTGGACAGAATAGCTTTATTATGCGCTATATCACTCAAAACACTCAGATGTCCGCGCCACGGGTATCGTGGATGGCATTGGGGACAGCCTTCTCGACCTTGGCGGGCAGACCCTCCTGCAACACCTTTGGTACCTTGCTGTCACCGGTGGCATGAGACACCTTGCCCGTATCCTTGTTAGAGTTGGTGTCATGTGCTGAGTCGGGAACCTGGTGCTCAATGCTTGCGGGTACCTGCAGTTCAGATAAGCCTGAATCTTGTAATGATTTGATGTTCCATGCGTACCTTCTCCTGCACCTTCTGCGGCAGCGCGGAATCGTTCGCGTGCGATACGCCTTGGCCCTTGTCGTTTTGCATGTTGGCTGATGTATGGATTGCGTGGGGCTGGAAGTGCTGAATTTGGCTTGCAAGTTGTTCATTGATGGAGACCCGTTGCAGGCCGTTGCTGTGCTCGTATATAAGCAGTTGCGACACGGGATAGTCATGACGTGCGAATGAGCGTTCCATCGCTGACGTCACAGTCATACATGCATATGCGACAGCACCCCCCCCCCCCCCCCCCCCCCCCCCCCCCCCGTCTGCCGTGTGGAGAACACCATAACATGCACATCGCAGAACGCGTGTTGTTATGACGGCCTCTGGTGGGTGACTGCGGCTGGAAACAACTAGTGTGACTTGTGATTATCACTTCTTAGATTCGGTCCTCCCGAGATCCGTTACTCAGGACCCGACGACCTCGAACATGAACACCTTATCAATTGATGCCTTGGACCACTCCTTTCACAGCATGCTCGAGTAGCTGGGGACAATCGTTAATCGCAATGTCCGTCCTCAAATGCACTCCTCTACGAGGTTGCCGCCCGCGGGCGTCCTGCTGTCGCTTAGAAAAACATGAATCAGATCATCCGCTCTCTCAACGCCACCGACGATCGTGGTATCCCAAATTTGGACTGGAAGCTTGCCAAGACTGGGTCAGAGTGAGTGCTGGGGTGTAGCAATTGCCAGTAAGAGATGCTATTGCTCTTGCGCGTTTGGAAAAGTGCCTCCTCGCGTCAAGTGCCGGTCGGTGTCGGCCTTGATTCTTCTCGATGACTGACGCTTGTGCATTGCTTACCCGCCACGAGGTTGAATGCTTAGCCAGTGCGAGACATTCAGACTGGGTAAACCATATCGGACCAACGCATGCAACGACTTCGAGCGGTCGGGCACCGAGACGGCCGGTATCTGTCCGGATGTCACAGGTTTGAGGAGCGATCACGCATTTCAATAAGCTCAGCATGCTCTGACATCACAACTCTAGTCGTCACGCAACTCTGTTCGATCATGTGCCGTTGGGACACAGCTGCACGCTTGGTACTGGCATCGGCTAAGTTTAAATTCGACAAGTTCGACGTCGTTTGGAGATAGGAATGGAGACTGAAAAAGACGGGGTGCACAGCTCAAGCGTGTCCAAGAACTCATGTTCGTCACGCAGATCGAAAAAGTAGTCACCCGGACACCTCTTTCTAAGGAGAAAGGCTACAGGCTCAACGTATCGGCGATACGATGGTCGGGATGAATGGGCAGCGTACCGTACCCTTTGGCCGCGAAACGGGGGATTCAATTGATGCCGTGGTCCCACCACAAGTGACGTGAAGGAACCAGAGCCTCGCTGTCAAGATGTTTGCGATTCACCGAGCTGAGCGTGATGTCCAACATGGAAGGGAAACCGGCATGCATAGCTGCAGTGTAGGCGATGTTGGTGCGACATCGTACGCAAAACCAGCGCCAACGGTGGTGGGATAATTCGTAGTTCCTCAGAAAGTGGTCGTCATCCCCAGTCGGGGGCGCAAGAAATGGTGCAAAGACGTCCGAGACCGGCCTCCACCAGCCGCTCTGCTCTTTCGCCTACCTTCTCGCAAAGCTGCTGTGGGTGATAATGTTACAAATGAGGAGGCTACGAGGGATACATAGCAAATGGCAAAGGCGTGCAATATTGAGCCCGTAGCTTTTCGGCAGTCGTTGCAGTAATCGAACGCCAGGAAAGGCATCGGGACAGGCGCCTCAGCAGTGTCGGAGGGTGCAAAGGTCTCTCCGCTACGGCTGGAATTGCAGCGCAGTAACGCATTCCACCGCAGTCGCAACAACCCTGGATGCGCAGTGTATCATCAGGCAGAGGCATGATTGAAGACGAGCCTTGAACGAGATGGAGAAGATTTGTGGGTGAGCACACAGTGTGCCCCGCGAAAGAGACTGGTAGAATAGGGAAGGTGCAAGAGCTACTTTAAGAGGATGAGGGTCAACGCCTCGCAGGTGGCAGACAATAGAGACGATGTCTCTTTGCACGCAAACGTTGTGGGAGACAGATGCGAGGCAGATGAGGGGAGAACAGCGAAAACGAGAAATGTCAGTCTCCGTGTTTCCACAGGCCCTGCCTCAATGGCCTTGTTCGCTTCTCTCGATCATCGCCCTTACCCCGGCGCTAACTCGGCGTCTCCCGTCTTCTATCACTTTGTGGGGCTGGCCTGCGGCGTGGAGGACTTTGATGCTATCTATTTGGACCACGCGCACGGTCAAGTCACAAGCATCGGGACAGGTGCGCGTGTGTGGTTACTCCCTGACATGCATAAAGATGACCTCTTGTGGTGTTTATCTGCAGTACGAATTGCATCCTTCAGCGGATGGTATGTTCATGGTATTAAGATGGGAAACCAAATTTTGTTGAGAACTTGGTTAGAACTTGGTACTGGCATGATTCAGTTATCGTACAGAGAAACGATATTGCGCGGAGTGACGAACAAAAGCTAACCTTTTATGTTGATGTGTTTAGCGGGGCTTGGCTGAGGTCGTGACGGCAATGCCGACGTGTGTGTTATGCTGGCCAATCTTAAGCATGCCATGTACGAAGGGGCTCACTTTTTTGGCCGATCGCACCCGCACGACGCACCTGACATGGTTCCTATTCACCTCGCCTTGTACCGAGCGAATAGGTATGTGGGACCCCGCGAGCAAAGGAGAAAGGGCCTACTGCTACGGCACGGCCCATGAGATGTTCAATAGCTCGGTGAAAACATTTTGGTCGCCTATGCCTCTAACCGAGAGGAGTTCCCTTTGTGGACTGTCATCCACCTAAGCATCTGCTTTGGCCAAAGAAGGGCTGTTTTTGGCGAAACTAGACAGTGAACGCTTCCTATAGGCCACGTCTTCGTGTGGATAGACTCTGGACATGCTTCTGGGCGAGTAGCATCTTGTCTATCAAACTGTCACCCAACTTGTCGCATTGACCCCGTGGCCACGTACTGGAGCGGTGGGTAAGGTCTTAGATCCGCCTGAGCAACTGAAGGCCTTCATCTTCCCGAGGATCGTTTGTAGAAGAACGTGACAGGATTGCTGGAAGCAAACAGAAAGCAGCATAGCGTAGTCTGAGCTGTTATCTTGGTCCTCTTTGTCGAAACGCAAAAGTCTTGCTTCAGGCTGTATAGTAAGGCTCGCGCGTTCAGTGTGTTAAAACGGCGAACGATCAATCACTCTGGGTCTCAGCAGACAGATGTTCTGAATGTCACATGTAAATGCAGTGGCGGAAGCGAATCAGTTGAAGCTATTGTGAACAACGTTCTTCTTAAGGTAGGATGCCAACTAAAGCGACGCATCTCTGAATAGAGGCGCAGCGTAACACTCAGGGGCTGCGCCTTGCAGCTATAGAACGCCTGCCTGCCTGCGCTATAGCAGCCTTAAGAGCTAGCTGGCAACCGGCAACTCAGCCTGCTCTTGTTTCTACTTTTATTATCTGCTCCCACTCTAGTATAACCTAGTATATGATGCTACGTGACTCGGCCCCTGATTCATCCCAATAAGGGAATTATACATCCTGCCTCAAAGACGCGTGCATGCAACGCGAATCAGATGCTGATTCTATCCCAGGGCTGCAAGTGGAGGCAGTGCTTCCTCCAGTTTTCAGCGTGCCAGAATGTTCATTTTCACGGCGTAGACTACATCACGTATT